>CAUZXS010003994.1:0-25000 GCA_963585895.1 Sepioteuthis lessoniana | reverse complement strand
CTCTCTTGTGTTTGTATTTGTACCCCAAAATAGAACCTAATGTCATATGGCTTGTGTGCTCTGATTGGTTGCTGACGATAACTCTTAACCAATCGCTGAAGCTCTTTTCAGGCGATGTTTGAGGAGCAGTAAATGTGAGGTTTCTTAAGTTGTTTCTTTTACCGAGGAAATATTTTCAGCTTTTCTAACGGATTCTAATCTGTCATCAATTTCGTTAATTCTCCTCTGTATTCATCTGTTTAAAAAAAAGAAAAAAATTAACGTTTATAACGAAAAAAGTAGTTTAGGTTACCCTCTCCGTTATATTAAAAGGAAAATAAAGGAGACGAACGAAGATGCCGAAAGTTTTTAATTTAGAAGTTTGATCAAGGCTTGAGTTGAGAGGTAGCCTTTATGCTGGTCGTTGTAGTAGGGAGAAAACAGTTATTGAATTGAGAAAGAATAAACCAGCTAAGTGTCTGTGCGTGATTTGCATCGCTAGAGTCATGGCATAGGTTTTGTTGCGGAATAAGGACAGGAATGATGTAGTCAGCCATAAGCGTAGTCCTATAGCTGTGGGAGAGAGAAGAATTATGATCTCCCGCAGAGTTAGGAGGAATGAAATAGTTGAATGTCTGAGCGAAATTACGCGTCGCTGTAGACATAGCAAAAGTTAGTGGCGACATAAAAGTGTTCCTGTAAGTGGCGGAATAAATACATCTGATTTATATTCAACTAGGAGCTTTTGGTCTAGAAGAGTAGACTCAAAGGTTCATAAATTAGATGGCTTTCCAGATTCTGAGGAAGTGAGTTAGGCAGGCTTTCACTATTTTTATGTTGCCTGGGAAAAATGGTCCGGGCAGAATAGGATGTCATCCTCATTGGGTGAAAATATGCGACGGTCATAACGGTCAAATTAATTTACGCGCCAAACAAAAATACGAAGTTTTTTCTGCTACACCTTCTCACGGCGGCAATCGAACCCAGGCCAATTCTTGGAATCCTGACCACTAGACCCCATGGGAGAAGGCTTTCGTTCATTAATGATTCATTACAATTTACCATTTTTCAAATTATTAAGTTTCTGAGAGATTTTTTTGTCAAAAATCTATGTTTACATGTTAAAAATAATTATTTTAAAAACTGATAATCAGAAGAAAAGAAAAATTTAATTTAAAATTTTAGATTACTTCCCTTTATCATCTGACATAAATAGAAGTTATTTTTGGTGTTTGTGGATTTGGTTTTCTACGAAACCAGTTTTATATGGCAGATACTTTTTTCTAAAAAAAGTTTAGACTACCTTCTTCAACTCAACTAAAATAGATTTTAGAAAACTAATAATATCTTTATGAATCAAAGCCGGAACGTCAGGTTGATGGCCAGGAGCCGTAACTACAATTCCATACAAGTACGTTTATTCTCCTCGATATCTCTATATTAAAAAAAATGTTGTCGTTCCCACACCGGGAATCGAACCCGGGCCGCCTGGGTGAAAGCCAGGAATCCTAACCACTAGACCATATGGGAGAACGTTAGTTAGGTGTGCTAATAATAACTTATTTATAACAATAGCAGCAGCAGCAGCCTCCACAATTATGAGTTTTGAGGTCCATATCACGTGGAGTTCGCAGATTTTATTTGTGTAACATAAAGATGAGCAGAGTTGGCTTCATAAATTTCAGTTAATCTTTTGATTAGATAAATAGATAATCTTTTAAAATCCTGGACACTAAATTACCCTCGATTTATAGAGCAAAAGTCCCCTTTGCAAACTATGTTTCTTCAGCTTATTAAAAAAAAGGGGAGAAGCAGATTAGAGGTAGCATATGACACAAGGTTAATTCTTAAGCAGAGAGAAGCTGCTTTGAACTTAGTTTTCCTTCTTCAAAACTGGTTGCCTTACCTAGGCTAAAAACCCATTCTACTCAACTATTTACTCATATCTGTTGTTTGAAGAGATGGATTCACGCCTTTCTGAAGATACGCGAATGAAATATGACCAAATGAGGTTTATTTTTCAACATATTTCCCTTTGACGTCCATAAAGATGTCCATGCATCGATGTTGCATGCAGTGCTTGGTTTCCATTGGTCTAACAAGACATCAACGGAAGATATGACATTATCACATGAACTTTTCGGCTAATGAACTTTTCAGACCACCCTCGTACGGTCCATCTTTTCCCAATTTTAACCCTTTTCAAATACTCCTTATTGATATCTGTATACTCTATTTCCTTGAAAAAGTTTTTGTATTCTTTTCAGTACTACTTGTGTGAGAATTATGGATATTTTAAATATTTCTGTATGGGTAAATTAACTTATAATGTCTTTCCTTCCGTTTACTCGGTGCTGGTATATCATATATATACATATTTACCAACCCCTCCGCTCGAGCAGGATATGACACAAGGTCGATTTTTATGCGGAGTTTATACTAATGTTAATATTGGATCTTAGTGAACGATAACACGAGTAAATGTCCTCCCCACCTATAATCTGTCTGCTGGTTATATAAAGCCTTAACTCTAAAATGATTTTCTCGACCGTATTCTTCAAATGGCACTTGTGGCAAACAAATACCCATATTTTATCATATTTTATCTCAAAGGCGTTTGTAGGGTGTAGATGAGGCTAAAATGTGCAGAGATAAATAAGACTTAGACCATTGTTTTAACTTTAAGGTACTAGGTTTTGCTTACTGAAAGCCTGAAATTAATTGGAGCATGAAATCTCACTCGTGGCAAAAGTATACTGGCCGATGTATCCCCGTTTCCCCCTAGGTAAATTCCAAATGAAATTTGGACAGTTCATTGGAAAATAGTCCAAGTATGACATTTGAAAGCGCAGTATGACTGACATTCGCACCCAGAGTTGGCAGAAACTCTTCAGTATGTCTTCAATTTCCTTCTCGTATTCTGCACTCCGCTGGTTTCCCAGGAAGTTTGTAACTACTGATTTCAGTGACTGCCAAGCAGTCAGTTCAGCTTTGCTCAGGGCTTCGTCAAACATTGGTTCCTTCATGAGTTCTCTTATTTGAGGGCCGTCAGATATACCAGCCTTGAGTTTCTCCGTGCTTATCCATGGAGGAAAGCAAACCCATTGACTTCCCTGCCCATTGCCTTCATAAAGATCTTTATTACTCCTACCTTAATATGCGTGGAAGTAGTATTTTGCTCTGTTCAACGAGAGGGTGAGACTGAACGTTATGCAAGCTAGGTTTTAATCCTTGTTTTAACGGCTACTCTTGTCTGACATGATGTTGGTCGTCAACCCAGCGGTCTCAGAGGCCAGAATATTTTTTGTACCCATCCTGGAGCTCTAGGAACTGTCTAGCCACCTTAAGATCCTCACAGATATACCATTTATGTAGTTAACAACAGACAGCAAATGATCTTTGTTGTTGTGAATTTCTTTAATTTGCACTGAATACCCTATAGGGATAGATGAAAAGCTATTCCCAATATGTAAAAGAACTGTTTTGAAACATCTGCTGAATGAATCAATAAAAAAGTCTCTATTGTCACGTGATAGCCCACGGAGACGATAGAAATAAGATTAATACTATCCTCCCGTTGGAATGAACAGTGGCGACCCGTCAAAAAAGTGACCGTTAAGGAAGAATGTAGGTCACAGAGGGGATATCAACAGGTGTTGGTACTTAGTAACCTCAGGTCGCCGGACACCAAGGGGAAGAAGAGAGAAGCCAAATGATTGGCTGGGACCCCAAAACGGAAGTGGGGTCTCCTTCCCCTCAGCGGAAGTAAATAGTAAGAAAGCTAGTTTTTGAACAGGGTTCGTAGCGGGCAGACGAACCATAGCCAGTATTCCGGGTTGAAGACAAAAGAATATCTGAGACACGAGGGACCCCAGGTTCTTCAAGCCAGTGTAAAAAAAAAAATGAATAAAGTCTATTAGCCCGTGAAAGAAGAAAGATTCTCCAGTGGAACCCCGTCGAAAAATAAGATAAGTAATTTTGGGCTATTTCTCCTTTATAGCCAAATTTTGTATACCACTCTCTCTCTCTCTCTCAATTTGAAGAAAAACAAAAGTCAAGAAAAGACATTTATTTTCGTGGACTGTCCAATTATTATGTTTTGACACTTTGAAAGTGTATATAACTGTAGTAAAGGAATCATATATTTTTATGTTACCACGTGGTCTATGTTGTTACTTCATGCTTCCTTTTCAGCTTCTCTTCGCCTTATGTTATCTTGCTTAGAATTGTCCTATTAATTCCTTAACAATATCACACGGGAAACCGGAGTTGCCGACAACTACAATATAATATTATTACGACTAAGACCTATAGGTCCATATCTTCTGTTGTCTAGGGGAAGAAGTTTAGCGACCTGGTGGGTGTGTGGGTAGTGTGAAATTTGGAACCCCTTGCCAGCGGCGGTCAGTCTGGCCCTAAATTAATCCCTCACATAATATGCCAGTTCTTATATGCCTGAGAAAAAAACTCTGAACGAGGACTTATTCTATAGGGGATCAAGTGCCAACCTGTCCCGTCTTCACACGTGCAAAAATAAAGTCCCGTTTTGGGATTTTAGTCAATTTGCCGTCACACTATTCCGTAGCTTCATACTATAACCCCATTGATTTGATCAATCCAGCAATGCCGTTGCAATAAACCAATGATGACTTTGCCTGGAATGTGAAAAACCGTCTTAATTCTCTCCCGCGGTCGGGGGTGTACCGGCGGTGAAATGGTAACAGCATTGGACTGTGGAATCGTAATAGGCGAGTTCGAACTCCAGTCGCGCTATTACGTTCACTCTCGGACAAATACCCTTGGGAAATGTATGAACACCCTTATCCTCCCATTAATGGGTTAAATAGTACCACTACAGTCCTTTTGAAAGAATGCATTTGGTATTAAATAACCCGAGAAGGTTGATATGCCATTAAATAACAAATTCTCGCGGTCTCTCTCACATTCTCGTTCTTCCTGATGCCAACAGATGTTTCTCTCTGAGCAGATTCCGTGGGAAGGTCAGGTATTGTGTCAGGTCGTTGAGTTTTACTTGTGTCAAGGGTACTGACTGGTCATCCTCTTCTGGCTTGTAAACGTCATCCCAGCTACAACAGTCATGTCACTATGTTCGGAATCAGAGCTACATTCCATGTTACCGTCTGGCTGAGAAATAGGAAGGTCTGGGCCATGAGAGATTGATCTTGTGGCAGAAGAAACATAGTGGTATTGGACATGGTGCTTGTTCCTGCAATTTATTCCTTTTTGGTTTGTGTGATCTTTTCCTTCCCTCCAGACTATTGGAATGGCAAATGGCATAATCTTCCTTTTACCATTCCTTCATTCCCCCAAGTTCTCCATACATGTTTTACTGCAAAGGTGGGGAGCGAATGGCTAATCCTGATCCCCTCTTTTGACTCTAAAGTCATCGCGATATGCCTTCTTCACAAAGTCTGTGATTTTTGCTTGACGATTAGGAAAAACCACATTACCACACATATAACAGAACCTGTAATACAAATATCAAGCTGAAAAGAGAGAAAAATCAGCACTCAGCTCATCGTAGAGACTTGACAGAGTACATTAAAATCATCTAAGGGATAAGCCCCGCCTCCTCTAGGTATGTGGATGTTAGCGAGTAGAGTGGTACACTGGAGTTAGGTACACATACAACATTATATGCAATACTAAACATCATAAAAGGCACCTATGATCAGCTGTGACAAGTAGAGTCCACAGGCTTTTGAATAAGCGTTATTATTGTGTACAACTTGTTATAAAGTATTCAAGCACATCTTAAGAACCAGACCTGACCAAACACATTGAATGATATTTTTGAATTCAGCGTAAAATGGCGATCATATATCACTTAATAAACCTTCGACTTTTGTCGGTAAAGAAATATGAAAAGGTATACTTCGTGGGAGGCAAGGATGTCAATGTGTCAAAATGGAAAAGTACCAGAAACACCTGCGCTATTGACAGGATGTGACACAAGATCTAAAACGGAAGTAAAACCAGAGAAATCATTACAGAAATACGAAAGTTTTAAGGAGCAGTACTCAATGCGTAGTTGGTAAAATGGTGATCATATATCACTTGATAAACCATTGACCTTCGGGAAAAAAAATTTAACGCAGGCCAGTGTTATAGATATTCAGTGTTGAAAATGGTTTGTTTCCATAACACTACTAATTAATTGACAATACAAATAAATAACGAAACTTCTTTTGAAACACAACAACGAAAGGTTTATTATTTTAGCAGAAGTAAAAGAGTCAGAGTGAGAAAGGGTTCCTTTTGGTGTCGCCGGTTAGTAAGTTGGTCCTTGAGTTTGTAGGAAGTGAGTGTCACTGTAGCAAATTGCTCGTGTGACTGACTGCAAGTCTGGTTCTTCTGTGCGTGAAGCTAGTAGCAGCGTATTCTTCTGTGAATGTTTCCATGAGGAATGTCCGTAGCAGAGGACGTGGGAGAGGTATGTCTCAGCTGCTAGCTAGGTGCTCTCTGACCGTCGGCTGACTACCAAAAAGGACTAGAAAAAATAGTTCTAGAGAGGATGAAGGAATCAATGCGCTCTTTCCCTGATTGGTCAGTGGAAAGCCGAATCGCTTGGCGGGGGCATTGAATTGCGAAAGGAAATAGATCTGTGACTGCTACAGATATTAAGACAAATATCACAACATTGTGGGATATAATCGAGTGGGCTTTGGTATCGATATCTTAAAAGGTTTGTCTTCATATATTTGTCGTGTCTTAGAATCAAAACTCACTGCCAATGATTAGAGAATGAGGTTCACTATTCGAACACTTGTAGCAGAGAAAATAAATCTTGACTTAACATTTCGTTGATGAGAATGTATAACAATTCACGACGAATAAACAATAAAACTTTTATTACCTGAGCAAACTTAATAGAAAGGACACTGGGATTACATGAATTATTAAAAGTATATTTTACAGAGAAAGTCCTATGAAGTAATTGAAGAGTCCTTTTAGAATGAAAGTTGTATAAGGATTTACGTCAAAGCCAGGTACCGTGCGTGGTGCGACGGGGGGTTTGTTAGGGCAAAAGTCGTATGTGCTTCGTATTGTTGATGCCGGCTGAAGAGAAAGAGATAGATAGATAGATAGATAGATAGATAAGGAGGTTGACTCTGTTTTACGTTTTATAATGCTACTTGTTTAGCGCTACCAAGCGTCCATTAAAAGTATTATTTTGCTTCATATGTCCGAATTGCAATCTTCATACTCAAATCATTATCGCAGTAATTTATAGCAGTTAGATACTACAAATATATGAAGGCAAACTCTTCCCTTTATCAATATCATAGCCTATTCAATCACTTGACATCTCATAACTTTAGGTCATATAAAAAAGAACAATATAGACAAAAAATCATAATAAAACGATTTAAAAATTACAAGATTGGTTATAATAAATTGCGTCTTTCCAACATGAAAAATAAAGTCAATTTTACAGGAAAAGATATTGCGTTCCCACACCAAGAATCGAACCCAGGCCGCCTGGGTGAAAGCCAGGAATCCTAACCACTAGACTATATGGGATATCGTCAGTCGAGTAGTAAATAATATACTATTTATTATATCAGCAGCAATAACGCTTTTTCATTCTTGGTCTTATCAAATAAATATTTCAGTTCATTTTTCATTTATTGATAATCGGAGAATCAAACAAGAAGACAAATGAAAAATTTAACAATTGTATTAACAAACAAGAAACAGAAGTTGTCTAAATTTCTGAGACGAAGCTAGTTGATTTTTATCATTAAGGGTTTAGGGACTATTGTCTTCATCTTTATTGTTATTTCCACAACGAGGTTGTTGTTGTTGGTGGTGGTGTTGCTGTTGCTGTTACAACACAGACCCTACAGCTGTGCCCGATTTATCAACGACCAATGAAAACTGGGCACCGGGCGCAGAGTGGACGAACAGTGATGTCTTGGCAAGTTTTTACTTTGGTCATTTGTGTTCAGTGAAATTGGCTCATTTTTCTTTTTTCTGTTACGTAGCGGGTTAGAAAAAAGGGACAGGAGATCTCCACAGTGTAGGATAAAACGTCTGTAATAGTTTAGCAGATCAAGGAAGTGCCGTAGAGCCTCCACTTTTTCAGGTAATAGAGATATACCTTCAGGGCTGATATTGTGGCCCAGGAAAAAGAGTGAAGAAGCACCAAAAACACATTTACTGGGATTAATACCTGGTATTTGTGGAGGAATGAGTATTTCTCTAAGATGTAAATCAAAATACCACTTCCACAATATACAACGTAATTTGTACAAACGTAGACGAAAGAAAATTGACAAAAACAAGAATGTTAAAAAACAAACAATTTTACGTTGTCATAAAGGGTTTTCGGACTATTGTCTTCATCTTTATTGTTATTTCCACAACGTTTCGGCCGATATGTCCGCCGGCCTTCTTCAGGTGTTTATCGAACTCGGGAATCTTCACGGAACTTCGAACTACGTCCTTTATTGAAACCACAGGGGTCGCCTGTTCTGATTCCGTTTGCCATAACCGGGTACAAGTGTTAAGTATTCCTGTATTGTTACTCGCCTATCGTTTATTTATTTATTTATTTATTTTTCATGAGTTTGTTTTGGAAATTTTGTCTTGTACCTACAAAATCTTTTAGTCAATTATAATATTTCAGATAGAGCTGGGATATTTTCCAGTCAAAGTTATTTTTCTTTTTACTTTTAGTTTCCACGACGTTTACATGTCCGAAGTGAAAGTGCAATTAGCTTTGCAAAAGAAAAATCAAAACTACAGTGTAACCCGGATATAAGAGAGTTGCCGGGACCAGAGACAAAGTCTCTTATATCCAGGTTTCTCTTATATCATGTTTTGGTCTATTTTGTTTAGGTAACACAGGCTCTAATTTGGGACCAGAGAAAATATCTCTTATATCCGGGTTACACTGATAAGGGACAGTGACAAGGGGTCATAAATCAAGATTTCTTTCAGACAATTGTCTGATCCTTTTAAAAGAAAGCTAATTATTTTGTTTGATAGGCATCGGACGAGATCTAAGAGTTTTTCTTTGACCTATGGTAGCAATTGCCAAGCATTTTATTGAGGTGGCGAAATATGACTGATTATTTATTTATTGCCTACAACCCTTTAATTAGTTCCAAGAGTTGTTACATTAGCTATCATATTTTATACTATTAAAAACTAGTGGCCTTTTCTTGAGAACTAGTGACTGCAAATTTCTTCATTCAATTTCAGTTCTTATTGCAATTAGATATTATTATTACATATATTTATATATTTCTAAACATTACAAATTTGGGTCTCATAATATCAACCATTCAATTAAACATAAGTCATATGTTTACGTACAGTTAAATGATTAAACTGTTCTATTTCAAACAATTCAATTTGGCATAAATCAACAAAATTAAATGGTTCCAAGTATTGCTATGTATCACTTATAATTCAATTAAACATCAGTCATTTGTTTACACGCAGTTAGATGATCAAACTGTTATATTTCAAACAATTCAGTTTAGAATTAGTCATTTGTTTTCAGTTTTTTTAGATATCAAACAATTCTATTTGACCTATCAGGTACCACCATTCCGGGCCAGAGTGGACCTTGGGGCGATGACACTGAAGGGGTACTCGGCATCCCCCAAATCTCTAACATTACTGGAATCTCACCATTAGATTGTTTAGTGTCATATCCAGAACACTCGTTGTAGGTGTGTGAGTGGGGGGCTTATGCTTCTGTAGAGAGGCAGTCCGTATATTCGGCAGCCCCAGGCGGCTGGACTATTAATTAAGCTTACAATGTGGTAGACATAGGCAGTAAATATATACGAGCATCTTGTCTAGGAGCTGCAGTAAGGAAGTACGTCTCTTAAATAATACTGTAATGAGTTGGTAGGGAACAATTAATTAATAAAGTTTAAATAAAGATTAAAACAAATATGAAAACAAAAAATGAAACCAACAACGAAATAGGAAAATAAAGCGAATAATAAGATATGAAAATGAAATCGAATAGAATATTCCACAATTCCACAAATGCCAAAAGTTTAACTGTCTGTGTCAAGGAAGAGTGATAAAAATAATGAGAAAAGTGAAAGATTACAGTTACAAGGAAAGATTAAGGAAATAAGGATTGACAACTTTACTAGAAAGAAGAATGAGAGGTAATCTAAATGAAACTTTCAAAAGAACGGATTTTCTAATTATTGTAGACAATCATTGTTTACTCCTTTAGAGTTTTTCACATTAGTGTTAGCTGATCGTCTTTCACTGGAGTTTGAGTGACAGCAAGTCTCCTCAAGTCTTCAGGACTCTTCTCAGTTTTCAGGCTGTTCTCAATAATGTTGTTTGGATGGTCTCCACTCATCCTCCTGCCTTCAAGACCTCCAGTCTCCTCAAGTCTCCAGGACTCGTCTCAGGATTCTGGCCGTTCTTAGCAATGCTCTCGTTCGGATAGTTTCTACCAGTCCGCCAACTTCCAAGTCCTCCAGGCCTTTTAATAATCCTTTAGTTATTGTGCCTAACGCACCAATCACAATTGGCACAATCGTTACTTTCATGTTCCACAGCTTTTTCAATTCTCTAGCGAGGTCGAGGTACTTATCCATCTTTTCACTTTCCTTCAGATTTATTCTGTGGTTCGCCGGGACAGCAAAGTCGACAATTTTGCAGATTCTTCTTCTTCTTCTTCATTATTATTATTATTATTATTATTATTATTATTATTATTATTATTATTATTCCTTGAGAGATTTTCACATCAGCGTCTCCACTTGTCCTTTTATTTCCAAGTCCTCCAGTCCCTTTATTATTCCTTTGGCAACTCCACAAAGAGTACTAATTATAATTGGTATAAACGTCACTTTCATGTTCCGCAGTTTTTTCAGTTTTCTAGTAAGATCGAAGTATTTATCCTTTCCACTTACTTTTAATTTTACTCTATGGTCAGCCAGGACAGCAAAGTCCACAATTCGGAAAGTTTTCTTTTTTGTTGATTATTACAAGGTCTAGTCGTCTGGCCAAGATTAAGTGATCCGCTTGGATGTCAAAATTCCAAAGGAGTTTATGTGTGTCATTCTCCAGGACTGATGTTGGGTTGTACATATACAATTCGTTCGTATGGTCAAATTTAAATTTCTTGATCAATTCCTAGTGGATCACCTTGCCCACCCTGTCGTGTCTAGTCTTATACTCCTTCTGTGCTAATTTGCTGCACTCGCTTATTATGTGATTGATGGTTTCGTCTCTATCACCACATAAGCTACATTTGCTATTTTGTTGCGTCTTATCTATTCTTGCTTTGATGTGATTAGTCCTGATAACGTTGTTTTGTGCTGTGTCGTTCTGTTGGTCCTCGTGTCGTCAGTATTGTTTCTGGTGGCTGTAATCAGTCTTCCTCCATGCTTTTGTATGTCGTCTTCAAGTCATTGTATTGATTCGTCAACACTGTCTTCAATGCTGGTAAGTCGTGAGTTTCTTTTCTTGGTACATATAGTCTGTCAAGGTCATCTCTAGGATGTAATGCCTTATGAATAGTCATTAATTTTCGTATTTTCTGGTCCATTTGTTTAAGTTCTTCTCTGGTCCACTTTCAGAATGGTCCCAAGTATCTTACGAGGGGGACAGCCTATGTATTTATTCCTTTAATGAGGTTTCAGCTATATAGTTTTGTCTCGAGTAACTTTCTAGTTCTTCAGAAATATTCTTTCTTAATATTTTCTTTCATCTCCTCTTGTTTGATGGTGTCAGCTTTCAAGGTGCCCAAATGTTTGTAGGTTTCCTTTTCTTCGAGTGTTCTAATTTTATCTTGATTTGGTCTTTCCATTCCTCCGTAATGAATCGTTTTCCGCTTTTCATTACTAGCATGGCCCATTTTTCTATACCAAATTCCATCCCTATGTCCTGACTGTATATTCTCTTGCACTCGGTTGTTGGTATGTGTTTGTGTCATCTCTCCAACTTGTTGGTAGAATTTTTTTCGTTGTTTTGGAATATTGATATTTTTCTAGCGTTGCTTTTATTATTATTATTATTATTATTATTATTTACTCCTTGGGAGTTTTTTTTACATAAGATTTATCTGATGGTCTTTCGATGGAGTTTCAGCGACAGCAAGTCTCCTCAAGTCTCCAGGACTCTTCTCAGTTTTCAGGCTGTTCTCAATAATGTTGTTTGGATGGTCTCCACTCATCCTCCTACCTTCAAGTCCTCCAGTCTCTTCAATAATCCTTTGGTGATGTACCAAAAGCACCAATCACGATTGGTATAATTATCACCTTCATGTTCTATAGTTTTTTCGATTCCCTAGGAAGGTCTAGGTACTTATCCTTCTTTTCACTTTCCTTCAGTTTTATTCTGTGGTCAGCTGGGACGGCTAAGTCCTCAATGTTGCAAGTTCTCTTTTTATTATCATAAGGTCTGGTCTTCTGGCCGAGATTAAGTGATCCGTTTGTAAGTGAAAGTTCCATAGGAATTTATATGTGTCATTCCCTAGAACAGATGCTGGGTTCTTATGGCGTTGTTTTGTCCTGCTATTAGGAGAGATAAGGTTTCCTTTCCTTAGCCACGTCCAGGTTTTCTCGTATGAGATGTTGCTTATTAGTCGTTTAAAACGCCTATAGAGTTGGTTTTTTTTTCCCATTTTTGCTTTCTTCTTCTTCTTCTTCTTATTATTATTATTATTATTATTATTATTATTATTATTATTATTATTATTTCTCCATGAATTAAGAATTTACTGTCGAGAGCGATTTTAAAAACTAAGTCTACAAACCAATTGGATTTTTTGCTCACAGAGTAATATATTTTTTGAATAAATTGCCTAATCAGATCAAAATCTAAGTCTATTAACCAACTGTATTTTTGGCAAAGAGATATATCATGGGAACAAATTGCATAATCAGATCAAAAATAGCAATGGTGTTAAAAAAATTACGATTACATAGAATGATTTGAGAAAAAAATGATAAATAAAAGAATTTAAGCAAGCATCTTTGGGGAACTATCAGATGAATTACTTAACAGAATTTGATCGGTATATAGATAT
The DNA here is from genome assembly GCA_963585895.1 of Sepioteuthis lessoniana. Lineage (NCBI taxonomy): Eukaryota > Metazoa > Mollusca > Cephalopoda > Myopsida > Loliginidae > Sepioteuthis > Sepioteuthis lessoniana. The sequence continues at coordinate 11,979 of CAUZXS010003994.1, read as the reverse complement.
TGGATTAATTGCGTATTTGTTCAGCGCAAAGATTATTCTTTAAAATAAAGTTTGACATGAAAAGATAATAAAAAATTGTGATGCCCAAGGAGGTATGACAAATAAATGAATGAATAAATAATAATGATAATAATAATAAAGAGAAGTCCATAAATTTGATCCCGACCATGTACTTCGTATGATTGGGAAGTTGCGTAAAACTGAACAAATAGCCGAATATCGACGTCATTGTGGCAAAGAAGCAAGAGTAAAGTGGCCTCCCAATTTTTACAGGAAAGATTTAGAAGTCATCAGGAGAGCTTAGCTCTGATTCGCTGTTGCAAAATTATATATAGAGCCTTTTCTGTGGTCATTTTTTTTCTTCTTGTGTGGATGCGCAGCTTAGCAGCTGGGATGGGAGTTGGAGTAAGATCAATGCTAATTGGGTCATTTGGATGAGGGGGTCTGATGTTGCAAGACCCGACCCTCCCCCCAATGAATCCAAAGGAAACATCACTGATGACCCATCCCGATGCATCAACAAAGATGTATGATATAAATAAAAAAATTCCATAACTTTATGAATGACTAACTGGCAAGCCGACCAATAATTAACTGAAAAAAAAATTGCGTTCCCACACCGGGAATCGAACCCGGGCCGCCTGGGTGAAAGCCAGGAATCCTAACCACTAGACCATATGGGATTACTTGCTCAAAAGTGTTTATATTAGGATCTTTATTATGGTTTCAGCAGTAACAAGCAGCAAAACCTGTTAACTGCATCCTAATTTGTATTTAGACGAGGAATCAATGTCAGTATAACACAAAGCGTTCATAGCTCAGCAAACAAACGATTTAAATCCCAGGTGTATATAAACAATTATCTAGCAAACAATGAGCGAATTAATTAGTTGGTTTCTGATTTCTTTTTCTCTGCCTCTCTGTCTATCTCTCTCTGTTTTTCTGTCTCTCTCTCTCTCTCTCTCTCTCTTTATATATATATATATATATATAAACACGTTAGAACTTTTTAGTAAAACGGGTTTAGTGCTAGTAATGTGAGCTCGTTTTTTGTCTGTTTGCAGTTTTCAATATTGCTATGTGTTTAGTATAAAAATTCTTAAAACACCTTTTACACATAGCAACAAAGTTCATGATTTTAAAAAAAATTCCGTCGGATAGTTCGACAGTCCACTTACTTAATAAAATATGATTCCATAAGAAAATTTAAATATAAACAAAAAAAAAAAAAAAAAAAAAAAGAACAAACAAAAAACTCGCATCCAGTCTAAAAATAAAATAGAAATAACAATAAGACGCTAATTTTTGAGGGAAAAGCAAACTGGCGCGGACGTAGTTGTAAACAAGCCATCTGGTTCAAAAAGACTACAAAGGCAAACAAAGACCAAAAGTCTGAATTTTGGTTGAGCCTCGCCTACTGGTTTACAATAAAACCAGCTTACGTGTGTTTCTGTAACAGACAACAGTAGACGATAAAAAAGACCCAAAAGACGATACAAATCGCGGCAATCACTAAAGTGAGCGTTACCATATTTGACATCCAAGCCTAACGACACATAATCTCCAACATCTACTCTCATATTGACATCGTATAGACTTTGCAGCCACACACTTAAGAATAGCGACAGACACTTTTAGTCATGGATAGGCTCTAAACGAACAAAGTAATATTCTCGGCGAGTAAGTAACTCCATTGTTATTGCCAGTAAAATACGCTACATATATTTTCTTTCAACAAACACTTTTTCTCTTACAAAGACATTCTCACTCAAATACAAATTCGTGCGGGAGGGAGCGTCGCCGTGGTGTTATGGCTAAAGTGCTGGACTGTGGCTTCAAAGTAACCGAGTTCGAATTCCATTTGTTCTCTTACGTTTGGACTTATACCCGTAGGAACAGTATGAACCTCCCTTATGTCCCCCAAACTACGTATAACTTATTCTTATACAAGGATAGCTTCGGCACTAAACGATCAACGAAGGTTGATATGCCATTACATAAAAAAAAGAAGAAACCACACTCACATACATACAAATTATTTTCTTTGCATTTTAAACGTTTATCCATTTCCTATCCGATAATAAATTTCTATTTTGTAATTATTGCAGTAAATTTCATCTCAACTTATTTGTGTTTCTCGCACACCTTTTTCTGTTCCTCCTTTCGTTCGCAAGCAAACGATTGAATTGAGCTGTCTGTCTGTCTGTCTGTCTGAATGCGGTTGAGCGAATACTGCTACATCATTAACTATGCAAAAAAAAATGTGCTGGATTGTTTGACAGTCGGAGCTTAGCTCTGATTCGCTGTTGCAAAATTATATATAGAGCCTTTTCTGTGGTCATTTTTTTTCTTCTTGTGTGGATGCGCAGAGATTTTAGAGATAAATTAACAATATTAGTAAAGTTACAACAAATAAAATGAAGTACATTACTTCGACTAGGTTAGGTTATTTGGTTTAATGATATATCATCCCTTGATGGTCATTTGATGCTAAATCCTATATATATATATATATATATATGTAACGATACCCCTCTCGCCCCCACATACGTTGCCTCATTCTTCTAACCATTTCACTTCTCGGCCGGTGATCAACTAGTGGTTTCGAGGGGGGTAACGCACATTTCTTTACCGCTACAAGAATACGATCGAGGGGACAGGAGAAAATAAAACAAACGAACAAACACGAACAATGCTTGGGGTTAACTCAAGAGCAGAAGGGGAGTTATGCAACACTTTGTGCATGTGCAGACTAACGCTAGCATTTCTTTACCGCTACAAGAATACGATCGAGGGGACAGGAGAAAATAAAACAAACGAACAAACACGAACAATGCTTGGGGTTAACTCAAGAGCAGAAGGGGAGTTATGCAACACTTTGTGCATGTGCAGACTAACGCTAGCGTGGGTTACTAGCGAAACTTCCACAAAGCAACTGGAATGCCGACTAATCTTGACTCGATCCTCCTTCACTGGTCTGGACCCCATCTCCTCCCACTGGTCTCACCGCTCCGGTGTCCGGTGTCGACTGCCCCTGTCCGTGGTTCCACGCCAACGGCTTGTCAGCTGCTTTCTCCAACCAACTCTCTTCTCGCGACCCGTTACCTCTTCCGGCCACGCCGAGATTTCAAGTCCAAAAACCCTTTGTCTGGTTTCGCGCCAAAACAGACAAAGGAATCGTCTGCTTGGCGGGCCACCTATATAGTGTTACATATATATATGTATATAAAATTAACTTGAACCGCGAGTCGGAAATCTTCTACTAAAGTTTCACCTTAACGGATCATCAGGAAGTCTAACCCCGACTGATGCTAAAGAAGAAAACGCCGTTTTATATTCACCAAAAACCCACCTAGCTTAAAATTTACATAACAAAAGAAAAAAATTTAAAAAATTTAAAAAATGAACAAAAAACTTTACTATTATTTAAAAAAAATCCTCGTTATAAATACTCCGAAACCTATCCCTAATTATAGAGCAACCACGCCCTTTTGTGTCTACAACTATTTAACACCTCCGATCTTTGGTTTAACATAACCCTACTTTTACAAGATGCTATTGCCAATTTTTCCTCCATGCAAAGCAAACAACCCCTATCTCCAGCCCTATATTTACGGCATTTCTTTATTACTTCCCATTTCATTATCGGATCTATCCCTTTGTTATCCTTGAGCTCCCACACATAACTAGATAACGTAGTACTATGCCTATACTTCTCGTGGGAGAAACTCGTTTTATGGTTATAGTACCTAGTCTTAAATTCCCCTTGCGTCGACCCAAGATATACCTTTTTGTTTCTCTAATTACTCGGATCACTATATACTTCCACTTTATACACCACACATTCTTGCTTACATTTGCCTTCCAGCGGACATTTAACCTTATCCCTACAATTACATTTAGCAATCACCTTATTTTTCTCCTTACTTAGTTTCGCTATATTACTCTTGTTTGTTATGTCATTGATGTTTGGCATGCAACTATAACTTAATTTAACACAATTCTAATTAAATATCTTATGTAACGGGTTCTCACTAGGGAAATTTCTTTTTAATAATTTTAAGAATTCTTTCCCTAAGTTATTGACTACCTCCATGTTTAAAGGGGGATTAAACCATAAAAATTTCCTAGGTCTATTTCTCTTTTTTTGCGAATTACTTTCCTCCCTATCCCGATATTCTAAATTGATCCTATATCCGTCATTCTTCAAAGCCTCCTCATATTCCTGCTTGCTTCGTTCAAAAATTTCCTTGTTGGAGGAGTTATTTGATAACCTATGCTCTATTCCCTTAAGTACATGTTTAAATACCTGTGTTGGGTGGTTGGATCCCCTGTTCACATAATGCAGATCCTGGTTCCTTTTTCTCAACGGAGATACAGTTCCACTATATAAGTTTAAAGTAACATCAAGATAATCGGTAATTTTTAGGTCCGTCTGTATACCTAACCTAAATCCAAACTCATCAAACAGCTTATACAATCTTTTTCTAATACCATCACATTTTTTCGGTGTGCTTTTATCCACGATAACCAACCCATCATTGTGATAAAGCCCGTGGCTATTCGGGTCCATAATCTTATTAATGCTATACAATAATACACACCCGACGGGCTCACAAATTTCTGCCCCATCATATGCCCCTATTGAAATGTCGAAATTTCCACCCTCCACTCTTGTAATTGTAGCATTGCAGTGTTCGCGGAAGGTTTTAGTTTTCTTTTGACCAACTGACTTCATATCCCTTGATTTTTTTCAAGGGGTCTGACGAGGTTGGCCTTTTCTTTCTTTTTTACCTATAATATTTTTTCTTTTTTCCCCGGGCGGTGATTCGAGATATTCTTATCTATTGTTCTTGTTTTTTTTCTCTTTTTTTCTGGTACCGTGAATGCTGGTAGATTTTAGATTAGTATATATATATATAGTGTGTGTGTATGTGTGTGTGTGTGTGTGTGTGTGTGTGTGTGACTTTTTAAGTGAATAGTTTGTCGATAACTTAAACGAGACAGAGCTCATTTATTTGAACACATTTAAATGGTTTCAAATATTATTATTTATTGTTTGCACGCAGTTAAATGGTTTTTAAGTATTGTTATTGAACACTTATAATTCTTTTCAATTTTTGCCCTCAGATGGCTTCAAGTTTTGCTATTTTACATTAGCAATTTTAGTCATCAAGTATTCCAATCTAATCTAAAACTAATCATTTGTTTGCTCACTGTTAAAGGATTTCAAGTATTACTATTTAACTCTAACAATTCTATAATAATAATAATAATGATAATAGTAATAAAAATAAAGATGATAATCCCTTGTGGAGGTGCCCATGGTGTAATAGTTATCGTCGTAGGAAATGGACACGGCGACACGAGTTCAAATCCTGGACGAGTCTGATTGCATTTCACATAGCACTAATACCCTTGAGGAAGGTATGAATCCAATTATTCTTCCTCCAGCTATGGGTAAATAGTAGGGCAGACTTGGTTCTTCAGCCTTGGTGAGGCAACTAGTCTAGGAGAAGGAAAATTCTGAATTGAAACCTGTTAAACTCCGCTTAAAAATTGATCTTGTGTCATATCCTGCCCGAGCGGAGGGGTTGGTAAATAGGATAATCCCTAGCAAAAGATTAAACAGATCTATTTGGCCCATAGAGACCCTAACACGTACTTCCAGTTCGGGTGAGAGTCGACCTGGAGGTAATAGAAATGAAGGGGTACTCCACATTTCCAAAACACCAAGATTTGAGCTTCATCATCAGATGCTGTTTTATGTCATATCCCGAACGCTTCGTTCTTTTGATTAATTAAAGGATTTTAACGGCGTATCAACATGATTAGGATTATTTTGTTGCGGACCAGATAAACACGTCGACACCGAAAATGATTTAAGTTAAGCGTGCGAGTAATGACAGCTAAAAGACAATGAAGGAAACAAAGGCGAGATAACAGTATAACAATACAACTGTTTATTCGCCGAGTTTACAATGACGAATGTAAGTTCGTGGATTGTTGTTGGTGTCGTCGGCGAGATGGTTGATGTCAGTAGCTGGTATGGTCGAAGTTGTAGAGAGGCAGCTAGATGATCGAGGCGAGTAGCTGGTGTTGGTCGAGGTCGTAGAGAGGCAGCTTGATGATTGAGGCGAGTAGCTGGTGTTGGTCGAAGTCGGTAGATCGATGTCCCGGTTTTTGAAGTATATTGGATTAACCGGGGGGTGTCTATGTGGTTGCTAGCCCGTACAGCGAGTCGTACGTGGGCTTGATCCTGCAATGCTAGAGCATGTCGTTGTGGTCGGCAGTCCGTACAGCGAGTCGTTCGTGGACTGGATAATGCATTGCGAGAAAGTGTCGTCGATGTGGTCAGTAGTCCGGACAGCGAGTCGTATGTGGACTGGATGCTGCATTGCTCGAGCATGTCGTGGTCGAAGTCGGTGTTGGCAGCTTGGTTGCGTAGATTGTATTGCGTGTCTTAGAACTGCGGACAATTGAATGGACAGGGTAATCGTGGCCAAGATTTGCCATGACTTAGCGCATGCGATGTCGAGCGAGCGAATCGGTGATTTTAGGGATTTGTCGTGCCCCAAGCTGTGCGTACGTATCGGAAGGTGAAGCTATGGCTATGCCGTGCCAAAGCTGTGAGGACGTATCACAGACGGTAGCTAAGGCTTAATCCGAACCATAGCTCTGTGCAGTCATGCAAACGGACAAGGAAACCGACAGCTAAAGCTAACCCGTACTTTAGCGCCGCGCAGTCGTGCAAACGTATCGAGCAAACGGACCGGGAGGTCGCGGCTAAGATTGGCGGTATCTTAGCGCTGCTCTGAAAGGGAAGCGGTAGCAAAAGGCTAACCCGTGCCTTTAGCACTGTGCAGCTAAGCAGACGAACGGAACCGACCGAATGGTTAAGATCGGATGGCCATAGAGTCCTCTTCGTGTGTGCCTCCTGGCCGTCTATTTCGACAAGTCCGTTAGGACCATCAGAGATACTCCAATCCGCAGAAGGGGACCTCTAATGGTCTTTAAAAGGACCTTTTGGCATATCTATGTAATACAAGGCGAATGCGACCACGAGATGTAGGATTCAGCCTTGAGAGCCTCGCTCTGAGATCGGGCTCCTGAGAGCTTCGTAGAACGAACTCTATTTCCAAAAAGAGGCAAATTGACCGCGGAGTTTGTTTATATAAAGGGAACGTATGTCATTCTGCTGGGCAACGTAGAAATAAAGTTTGTCTATTAAAAACAGTCGTGAAGGTAAAGTCCTTCTTTTGACTGAGATAGGCTACAGGAGATAATTCACTCTATTTTAATAGAGTTATTTTTGACAGACGGGTTCTGTAAATGTTGTTAAATTAAATTTATTCCCTTTTATTAACTGTAACAGTAGGCCAGGGTCATGTCGGATTTCATTAATTCCTGCCAGAGCCAGATGTCGTGTTTTTAGGGATGAGAGTAACGTTTACGTTAGTGAACAGGTCGTGACAATTTTATGCCCGGTGTTTAAAGAATCGCGTTCATTGTATGTTCCTATTTACATTTTTTGCGTCGTTATTTCATTTATTAATCTATTTTATTTGTATTATTTTAATTAATTAATTAATTCATTCATTCATTCATTTTTGCACACGGTCGTATCAAATACAAATAATTTTAAACAGATCTGTTTGATCCATTGATGGGACTCAAACAGGTACACCCACTCCCGATCAGAGTGAACCTGGAAGTAATGGCAATTAAGAGGTACTTCATATTCCTTAGATCTCCAGAACTGAGCCTCACCATAACATACAGTTTAGTGTTATACCCATGACACCATTTTTTATGGGGGATACTGTTAGCGTATTCAATGATCCGCTGACATATTTTCTTTGTGAAGAAGAAGCGGAAATCATAACGGTAAAAATGAATGCAGATAAAAATAATTATCAAAAATTAATGAATTATTGAAATGATAATTAATAAAAAAAAATTAACTTAGAATGAAAACTTGAAAACTCTGATGGACGTAAATAATAATTTCATTTTCACAGCAAGTTTTAATTGTTCCTCTTTTTTACAGTTTGCATTACGTTCATCCTTCTCATCATCTTCAATTAAAAATTCCATTCCTATATCTTGATTGGGGAGTCTGCGTGACACAGTGGCTAACGTACTTGATTGTGATATCTGTAGGGGGAGTGAGTGAATTTATTTATTTTCCTCAACTGTTTTGATGTTTAGTTTAAAATTAGTTTGATATAGGCATATTATAGGCACATGGATAAAGTGGTAAATGAATGAATAAAGCATATGCAACAAATGAGTAAAAGATATGAAACAAATAAAGGTTGTAAAACGGCGCGGACAAAATGAACATTTAAACGAGGCGACGAACAAAAACAAATTTATATTCTACAACAATTAAATCTTACATTGATACATAAAAAATATTACTAACTCTACTAACAAAATAATAGTGTGTGTATATGTGTGAGCTCGTGTGTGTGTGTGTGTGTGTAACACAACTAAGCTACAAAAAGAATTGCAAGTTTAAAATGTCCTTTTTTCATGATTAGAAACGGGCAGTTTCTCAGAGACGGGAAAGCGTCTCATAGTCCTTATATATGAATGTCTGCGAGGCCCATTCATGGTGTTGCTTTTCTCTCCTGTTGATTCACGCTGAAGGGAGTGTGTTGCTGCCGCGAAGAAATTTGGTCAGAGAGAACAAGGGTGTTTGAAGACGACGTATATATAGAAAATACGCGTCTTGTAGGTGGCTCAAAAACGCAGGACTTGAATTTACGCGCGGACCTAGTTTTAAACATGTCACGTGGTCCTCCTGGCCAATGGTTTCCCGAGACTGAATATTGAGCGTCCGCCATCTTTGTGGGAACAAGTGGCATACCGCCCAAACTAATTTATAGGAGTGTAAAGTCCTATACATCCTAGTAAGCGAGTTCAAAATCTGCTCGCGCGATTACCTTCCCTTTCGGACTTGGGTAAGGAACGAACGCTTTTATTTCCACTCATCCGACTATGGGTTGAATTGTACTGTGATTTTGTAAAGATATCACAAGCATTAGATAATATACAAAGTTTGATATGTCAAAAAACAAAGAAAAATAACTATGCTCGATGGAAGATATACAAATAAGCTTACTTAATTTGACACGGGAAGATAGTTTTAATATGATGCTGTGGAGCTATGATAAGTAAGTCAGACTCGCAGACCATTTATTAGCTCGACGAGTTAGATACTCACTGAGTGCATCTCAGCGTAAGATGTTGAAAAGTTTAATCCTCAATATATACATAGTTAATATTCCTTTAAGAAACGTTTCGACATAGATGACGTTTTGTCCTTCTTGAGAGAAATAAAACTATGCAAAAAAAAAAAAAAAAGAAATGGGTAAATATAGACAAAATCAATACCATACAAAGGAATTATTAGAAAACAATCACAGTTGATTTTGACTTATCGTTAAAACGAAATAAAATCTGTTAAGAATTAACTACACAAATAATATAAATATAGAAATAAATGTATAATGTACCTATATATATATAACCCATAGCCATAAAATACGTGGTGGATTCAATAAGTTTCCAGACTTTTTTGTACTGGCATTTAAAGTTGTCGTAGACTCTTGAAAATTCAGTATGTTATTGCTATACATCTTATTAGAGGACTGACCAATTTTTATGATTTCACATTCAAATGAACAGCTACAGCAGAAATTGGAATACACCCTACTAAAGCCTGATTGTCACAGCTGGTGAATTTCAAAAATGCAATCTGACACGTTAGAAGAACGATATGCACTAAAATTCTGTTTTAAAAAGCCACAGAAACGTATGGAATGCTTCAGACTGCTTTTGAAGCATCTTGCATAAATCGAGCATCGGTTTTTGAGTGGTATAAGAGATTCAAGGAAGGCAAGGAGTCTGTGAGGGATGATGAGAAGTGTGGGAGGAGTAATGAAGTCAATACACCAGAGTTGATTGGCCAAAGGGTTAGGGTTAGGGTTACTATGTTGAGGTTTTAAGGGAATTCAGGAAGAGATTCCTTGGGAAGAGGCCAGCACTCTTCAAATCGCGTCAGTGACATTTCCACGAGGACAATGCACCAGTCCACAACTCCATCCTTGTCACGGACTATTTGCCCAAGATGGGCATCAAGACAGTTCCTCAGTCTCCCTATAGTCCAGACCTTGCTCCCTGTGACTTTTGCTTATTCCCTAAGCTCAAGGAAAAACTCAGAGGGTGTCGTTATGAGATAATTGAGGAGATGAAAGAGGCTGTGACGAAGGTCATTGACACGCTCACACAAGAGGACTTCGATGGGGCTTTCCAGAAGTTGTTGGAATGGTACAACAAGTGCATTGCAGCTAGAGGAGATTACTTCGAAGGGGACTATAGTTTCATGTGTGTACTATCAATAAAAGTGCCCATACGAAAAAAGTCTGGAAACATATTTAATGATCCTCGTAACACCAGTGAGATAAAAATTACATTCCCACACCGGGAATCGAACCCGGGCCGCCTGGGTGAGAGCCAGGAATCCTAACCACTAGACCATATGGGAGCACGCTTGATTATTTTCTAAATCATGAAATATTTAACATGACAATATTAGCAGCTACACGTTTCATGATTCGTCAAATCACGAGTATCGAATGCTTCTAAGTTTATTAAATATCTTAAATGTTTATGTATGTATAAAATAAAAACTACGCCACGAACAAGAAAAGAGACAAATTTTGTTATATTTGCGCTTAAAATTTAAAGAAGCTTAGTGCGAAATTGCTGTAAGGAGAGAAAATTAATTGTCCTCTCTTGGATTAGGAATGTTGCTTCGCACACCACATGTTCTTTGCTCACGTGAAAATTTGCATCCTTTATTTTTTCCCTCTTTTGCCTTCGTCCTTTGAACTGAGAAGTCGTAGACTAAAAAAAAGTCCGCGTCCGTTGAGCGAAAAATAGACATGTTTTTTTTTTTTTTGTTTTTTTTCGTTAAACAAAATAGATACATTGTTTACAACTCCGGAGAAATAGTTAATTTCACCTCGGTGTTAAAACCAGAAGACAAGTAAAATATTGCCATTACTTTTTTTGGTTCTCGTCAAAGACGGAAGAAAACTTAACGTTTTTGTAGTCTTCGCTCATAGAGCGAAATTAGACTTTTGATTATATACTCTACTTTGTGTCCCTTTTCGAGCATACTTGTTACTGGCACAATTTGTGTGATTTATTTGCTTTGTGACACGTTGTTAATTGTAACATTACTAATTTTGTTATATGTATATATATTTTTATTGAATATCTGTTTATCACGTCTTTTCTTTCCGTTTATTCGGTGTTAGTAAATCAATTGATGTACAAATGATATTTTTTGAGTTTGTTGAGTAAGAACCGATGAAACATTCTACCTAGTAGAAAATAAACGATCAATAATAGGAAGTAAGTAAAGTTAGCGACCATAGTCAAGGCACCCGAAGGCACCCTTTTCAATAGCTGCTACGCCGAGGTGTAAGGGAGGGCGCTACTCCATTTCCTGGATTGTTTCACTTTACCTTTGATCCATACCTAATAGTGCTGAGTATTAAGCAAGGCGGCATCAAGTATCATTTTTGGAGTTTTTGGTATGACTCAACCTGGGATTGAACACTGGTCTCCTGGATTATTCGCGAACACTCTACTCATTAGGTCATGCCTCCATTACTACAATGTAAATCGATTCAACTTGCATCTTTTGAAAGGAAATGCATTTACATAGATTTAAATGACTTTAGTTTTATTAGGGTAAGTCAAAAGATTTGCGATATCTTTGGTATATATATATATATATATATATACTCACTTGCAATATTTTGGTAACTTTTGATGTATATATATATATATATACAGATTCGTACATACACACACCAGGGCGAGTCAAAACTGTTGCAATATTTTTGTAACTTTTGATGTATATATATATATATACAGACACATACATAGACACACAAG
>CAUZXS010003993.1:130000-145387 GCA_963585895.1 Sepioteuthis lessoniana | reverse complement strand
ATTTTTGTTTTATGGTCTTAAATTATTTATTTATTTATCCAAGAATGTTGATATGTCATTAAAGAAAGAAAATAAAACTTAGCTATATTATGCAAGGTTCCCTTGATCTTCTTTCTCACGAAAAATACGACTTTGCGTATATTTTTAGTCTCTTTCCTTCACAATACATATGTGCGTTTGTATGTATATTAGTGTATGTGTGTGTATTTATGTGTATGTGTATGTGTATGTCAGTGCTCATATGTACTTGTTTGTGTGTATGCTTGATCGTAATACGTTTTCTGGAGCCAAATACACTACTTCATGTGTATGCGCTCGTTTGTGTTTGGCAGATATCTCTCCGTATGACTTTGAGAGTTTTTCAAGGTGTAACTCGTAAAGTTTTTCTCTAAGTAAACTATCTCTACAGTTGAATCCATTACCAGGTTATAAAAGCAACCAGTGAATTCCCAGATTACATTTTTTTGTGTTCGCTTTTATCTATTTCTTTTGCCTACATGCCAATATTGACCTCTAATTCCATTGTGCCTTTTGCCGTAACGCAATCAATGCACGAGAAGATGATGTTATACGACTAGGTACTCTTTTTTCTTGTAAAAATCCCCAATAAATCAACTAAAAAGTAATACATCTTCTCTAAAGGCAAACTAAAGTGTCAGACTCACCTGTCTTAGTATATTTTGTTCAAGTCCGATTAAGAGGAACGCAAAATAAAAAAAAACAACATTAGTTCTGCTGATTTTTTCTACTCGGAATAATAATAATAATAATAATAATAATAATAATAATAATAATAATAATATTATTACTACATACTTCAAAATAAAAGATTCGTATAACAACCGGACATAAATATAAAAATTTAGTCGTTTATTTCATTCTCTGACTTTTTGGAACTTAGATAAGTTTGTCAAATATATTATTTCACAAGAGCAGATAGCCTAACCAAACGTGGCTTACGACACTAAAACTATATATATATATAACGATTTGAATACTTGCTCTCCTGAGAACAGGCAACGAGAAACACTGTACCCTAAATTATATATAAATACTTTTTTTACTTTATATATATATATTTAATTTAAGGTATATTGTTTCCTATCCTTAGGTGAGCTAATATTAAACGCGTCAGACATATATATATATATATATATATATATATATATATAAAGTCATCCACAGACAGATCTGTTTCGTTCTATCAGAACTCATTAGTGTGGGTAGACATACTAGCTTCGCATAGCTGGGATCGAAACCTGGTTGACTCAAACGCCAATCCAAGCCTCTACCCCTCAGCCACGAGGAACCAGTGGCATCGAGCTAATTTTTAAACGGTTATGAATCACAATTACTATTGTTTACATACATCCGCTAAACGGCTACCGAGAGCTCAATTCATATTTGAGAACTCAACCCTACGGGGTTAGGGGAGTATATATATATATATATATATAGAAAGAGAAACATCTGAAAATCCCTCTCCGTGTTTCGGCATATGTCTAGTATCCTGCGAATGCATTACCGAAATGGAACTATATGAAAAGGTAGGAAAGTTTGATAAGCTTTTTTTTTAACTGATTGACTATTAATTACTTAATTATATATCTTTTTAAATTGCGTTGCAAAATATTGAATTTCTCTTGAGATTATGTAATCAGTTCAATTCTGATGCGACGCCCCAAAATCACTGTGAAATACCGTAAAAAATCGCACTTATTCGAATACATTTTCTTCGTGCAGTGTTCAACCTTATGTTCCATATGAATAACTTGTGCGTTCGATCCTTAATCGGTGTCTCATATTTGTGATGTCGTTTCAAATCCAAGCATGATTCAATGGTTTGTGAATAATGAACGCTTAACATTGCAGGTGAATTCAATTCACAAATAACGCCTCATACTTCTGGCCTAGTCCAAAAATAGGCCTATTTCGTAAATAACAACAATATGACGTCGGTAAAATGTATAGAGACTGAAGGTTCTTTTTTTATTAGTTGGAGCGCCATTGACCACTGTTTGATATGAGGTGAAGCTAAGCTGTCGTAATTCATTCTTTGTGTCCTCAGATGATTCGATTAATTTTTTTTCTTTGAGTCTGAGAAACATAAAATCTGCTAATAAACTTTATTCTTGCATAGTTACATGGTTTCAAGTAATAATTCACATCATAAGCGAATGCAGCAAATTAGCTCAGAAAGAATATAAGATGAGACACGAGTGAATGGGCTAGGTGATCCACTGGGAAATGTGCAAGAAATTGAAATTTGACCTTCCGAACAAATGGTATATGCACATTCCATCACCTTTCCTAGGAAATGACAGACATAAACTCCAATGGGACTTTGAAATACACACGGATCACCTAATCTCGGCCATGAGACCAGACCTTATAATAATCAACAAAAAAAAATTGCAAAATTGTCGACTTTGCTGTCCTGGCTGACTACAGAATAAAACTGAAAAATGTGAAAAGAAGGATAAGTACCACGACCTTGCTAGAGAATTGAATAAAATTATGGAACATGAAGGTGATATAAAACCAATTGTGGTCGGTGCTTTTGGTACAGTAACTAAAGTATTATTAAAGGGACTGGATGAATTGAAAGTTGGCAGACGAGTGGAGACCATCCAAACGACTTCATTATTGAGAACGGCCTGAATACTAAGAAGAATCTTGGAGACTTCATGAGACTTGCTATCACTCAAACTCCAATAAATAACCACCAGTTAACGCCGCTGTGAAAAACTCTAAATGAGTAATAATAATTGAAGCCATGTGTCCTACGTCAAAGACAAAGACGTTTAAATAACAGCAAAATAAGGAAAGCCAAAGGCCTCAATAAATATGAACCTGCACTATCACAAAGTTACAAAATGGAGAATATATCATCTAAAAAATTTTGTCCTTGCTTTTGCTATTTTGAAGAAACTCGTGTTTAATTTTGTTAGTTGCTTTTGGTCATAGCATGTAATTATTGCTGTTTAAATCCCTCCGCACCCCAAAATGCTGTTTAGCTAGAATAAGAAGTGGAGGGAATGAACTAGAAAAGGTGAGAAATTTCGCCATATGACAGAAAGAGAAACTGGGGGAAGAATTACGAAAAGAAAGAAATTTCGCCATGTCGGGTGAAGTTATAATAAAAGAGAAACCAGGTGTCCAACGTCGAAGGCAGACTTGTTAAAACAACTTAAGAAAATCAAAAGGCTTCAATACAAACATGTACTGTCTCAAAGAAGCGACAAAATGGAGAGTATATCATCTTAAAAACGTTGTCCTCGCTTTAACTATTTTGAAGAAAATATTGGTTCATTGCGTTGCTTACTTTTATCTTCATCTCTCATTTTAAAAATATAAGAGCAAGAACGGATTAATGTATTCTTTAAAAAATACCTCCTATAGCCAATAATTACTAATGATATGCAAGAGCTAAATTTTATGAGTCGTATAACTTAATTGCTCTTTAAGAGGAAGGAAAAAATGACCATCTGGAATTTAACAAAGTTAAAACTTAACAAACCCAAAAAGTGGAGAAGCGGAATCCAATAGAAATGACTAGAAGCCATCGCCCAGTAGCATGGTGGATCTGAGATAAGACGGATGAATCCAAAGTTAGGTCATCGGCGAACCTCACAAGATATTAGACGGAAGAACTTCATTACTCAACGACCAGAGTAAATAGATCTGTCAGGAAACTACTGTTACCCATCCATAAGACTAACGGCTATAGATGAGGGAAAAAGTTGCCTAAAGAATTTTTTGGCCCACTTATGAGTCCTCTGACTAATGAGGGGTTGGTCACATTCACAACAGATACGCAGATTTTAAACAATCCCTGGGTCTGGTATAGGCACAATATAATCATCATCAACATCATGTCACACAGCCAGCACGGTTCTTCCCGATCCTCTCTCGCCACCAGTCTCTATTGTCCATTGCTATCGGTAGGTCTTCCAGATTACATCCTGTATTATCACAGAGCTGCTGTATTTAGGTTCTTGGTGGTAATCCTCCCTCTGGTCGTCCTACCTTTACTTGTCCGTGTTAAGGGGTCCACAGGAGTATATCGATTACGAGTTCGTCCTTTCTTCTCCAGCAGTGCCACGCATATCTGGTTCGTCTTACTTGGATAGTTTTCGTGATGGGTGGTTGGTGTCCGTATAGCTGTTGTTTTGTAGGGTATTGCTTCCAGCCTTGCTTCTTGTGCTTTTTCTCCATACATTTTGTTGGCGTCCATGTGGCGCATTCGTAGAGCAGTATCGACACGACCGCTGCTGGGGAAAAAATGCGTTTTATTTTATCGGTTAGGTCTGACTTCCACAGGACCGATAATCTATCGATAGCTGTCCATGCCTTAGCTAGTGGCGTGTTGATGTCATAATCCGTTGATAAAATGCTGCTTCCGAGGGAAGTGAACATGTACACAAGTTTCAAAGGCCCACCCTTTAGTGTTGAGATGTCGCTTGTTTGATTAAAGCATATGTATTATGTCTTGTCTGCGTTGACACGGAGGCCTATGCCACCTGTTGTTCGTTCTAGACTATGTAGGAGGGATTCGGCTTGGGTTTGTGTATTTGCTATATCATTGGCGTACCCGCGTCCGTAATCGTTCATGTGGGATATCATCTCCTTTTTTTCCTTTGCCAACTTGAAAACGTTTTCTTTCATTAAATCTGTAGACGTTCTAAGCATGTAGTCTAGACAGATAATAAACAGGCATGGGCTAATGTATCTCCTTGTAGCACACCAGTTACAATGTAGAAGTAGTCTATGTCTCCATCCGAGGAACGGATTTTTACTTTGGTGATTTTAAATAGCTTTATTATGGCTGCGACGGTTTCTTTGGGTACGCTGTAGGCGAGAAGTATTTGCTCCATCTTCCCTCTGTGTATGGAGTCATATCCCCTGGAGAAGTCGCCAAATAATATTGTTGCCTCAAGGATTTTTGAACATACACCTTCTAGAATTTGACGGATAGTCAAAATTTTTGTTGTCATGGATCGATTTCTCCAAAAGACATTTTGGTTCTTCCTAAATATTTTCTCAATTTTCGTTTCTATACGGTTAGGTAGAGCATTACAAATCTTGGCTACTATAGATGTAAGGGTTTTACCTCGGTAGTTCTAGGCTATTCTGAGATCACCCTCCTTAGGAAAGGGGAGGATGCACCCCTTTGTTTATCTGTCTATTGGGTTTTGATTATATACGGCTTTACAGTGTCGGAGAAGTATGTGGTCGAATTCCCTGGTCTTCCATACTTCTTGAGTATTTCATCAAGCGCTGATACTTCCCTATTTTTAATTTTATCAAGTCAAATTCTTCCGCTTAAACTGTCCTAGTTTGATATCTACCAGTTATAAAATGTTAAATCTAGCTATAACGTAACGTGGAATCCAAAAAACATACCTGGGCTATATCCCTCGTAAGATACTCAGGACCATTCTTGAAGTTGAAAAACTCCAATGGAGATAAAAAATAATAATAATAATAATAATAATAATAATAATAATAATAATAATAATAATAATAAGAAGAAGAAGAAGAAGAAGAAGAATAAAAACTCTATACAGGGACCTTGTCAAAGAGATGTATACCTGAGCTGTCCCCCACGTAGGATACTTCGGACCATTCCCCAAGTGGACCAGAGAAGAACTTAAGCAAATAGACCAGAGATCCTGGAGAAAGAAAGACTCAAACTTCCCTTGGATTTTGAGATACAAACGGATCATTAATTCTCGGCCAGAGGGAAGTTAAAAGAATGCCAAAGGAAGGATAAGTATCTCGACCTTGGTATAGAACATGAAAGTGGTGCTCTTGGGACAGTCACCAAATGATTGGTACAAAGACTGGAGGACTTGGAAATAACGAGACGAGTGAAGATTGTTCAAGATACAGCATTGATGAGATCAGCCAGAATACTGAGTAGAGTCCTGGAGACTTGAGGAGACTTGAGGTCACTCGAACTCCAGTAGAAAACCATTATCTAACGCTGATGTGAAAAATTTTCCTGGAGGAAAAATATAAAGCAAGAATAAACATGATGCAACTAAATAGAAGATATAGATTACGTGGTGGTAGACACGAAATGATTAATAGCATAATAAGTGAATTTAGTAGATTAGTGCAAAGTGGGTGGGAAAGGTTATCTACTGGGAATTGTGCTAGAAATCTAAATTTGACCATTCGATCAACAGGTATATGCATAACCCAAAATCCATCCTCGAAGATGAAAGGCACAAAATTCTCTGGGATTTTGAGACACAAAAGGATTTTTTAATGTCGGCCAGACTGTTACATAGCCATATACACGAATATGGCCATGTGCGAAATAGACATATAATGTTCATTACGATAGAACATAGGAATCTCGAAATTACGAAAAACACGTAACGACTTTTTATTAACTTTGAGTTAAAGGTTTCGACGTAAGGAGGAGAGATACAATCTTCTATGCTGTCTTATTCATTTGGCCCCATCTCGTGCGGCCCCCATAGGGCGCAAGTTCGCCTCGTGTCTGCGAGCTCCAAAAGTCGACCGTCTCCGTCCGGCGTCTAATTCTCAACTGTCTAACTTTCTTCAAATCTCCACAAACCTCCGCGAGCTTCCGGTGCATGACGTCACCCGCACCCTGTCACCCCGTTTCGTCTCGGACTATTGTGACATCTGAGTGACGCTTCCATCCACCCGCGCCCGCCCGCGTTAACACCTGCCTCAATGTTGTACCTCACTAACCCATGTGCTGAGCCGAAACGTTCTCAGCCTAACTAAACTCAAAGGCATGAACCGAAATCCCTCGGCTATTATATTACAAGACGATCAGATCTCGTGATAGTCAATATAAAAAAGAGAACTTGCCGAATGGTAGACTTCACCGTTCCAGCTGACCACAGGATAAAACTGAAAAGAAAGTTAACTCACAAGACCTTGCTAAAAACTGAAAAAATATGGAACGTGAAAGTAACAGTGATCATATTTACCAACCCCTCCGCTCGGGCAGAATATGACACAAAGTCAATTTTTAAGCGGAGTTTAACAGGTTTGAATTCAGAGTTTTCCTTCTCCTAGACTAGTTGCCTCCCCAAGGCTGAAGAACCTAGTCTGCCCTACTATTTACCCATAGCTGGAGGGAGGATATTTTGGATTCATACCTTTCCCAAAGGTATTAGTGCTATGTGAAATGCAATCAGTCAGGTCCAGGATTTGAACTCGTGTCGCCGTATCCACATCCTGCGACGATAACCCTTGCACCAAGTAACAGTGCTACCAATTGTAATTGGTGTGCTAGGTGCAGTCACTAAATTATTCATACAGGGATTTGAGGCCTGAGAAATAAGAGGATGAAAGGAGACCGTCTAAACTTCAGCATTATTGAGAACAGCCAGAAATCACAGGTGATTCTTTGAGACTTGAGGAGATTTGCTGTCACTCAGCCTCTAGTAGAAAACCATCGGCTAACCCTGGTCTAAGAAACTCTCAAATGAGTAAAATATTTCTTATGAAGCAATTATAGTCTAAAGTAACTCTTCTTAATGCAAATAATTTTAACACAGTTATATGTTATCAAGCATTTTTAACACAAATAATTAGAAAACAAAACTTTTTGGTTTATATGACCCTAACTACCACTCCCCTGAGACCAAGAACTGTAACCTCACCACCAGATGCAAGTAAGTGTCATACCTAGTACACTTCTGATGGCACACAGTCATCTTATTCCCTATACTGTCGACGGGGTTACAGTATAGTCGTTGCGTAAATGTATTTCGCGTCTACCGATCAAAAAGAATCGAGAATCTGCAATGATTTTTCCAGACGACTTGATATCCCTTAATCATCCAATTTGCTCACCACTGCATATATTTTCATTTATAATTTACATTGTAAGAAATTTTTAAAAAAATTCAGTATTTATATCGTTGATACATCTTGAATATTTTGGATATGATAGCAAAGATATGAAAACAAATGAAGGCGGATCTGCATAAAAATTCCTTTTTGAAAGATATAGCTTAATCAAATATGGGAGAAAGAAAATCCTAATAAAAAACTGTATGAAATACTTTTAAAAAAGCATTAAAAACAAGAGTCTTGGTAAATAAAATCTAAAAAGAAAAAAAGCAGTATCAAAAACTGATTATATGCGTGTCGATTATATAATGAGATAAATGTTGTATGAACATTGGGAATAAATTCAATATTCATAGATATTAAACAAAAGAAACTAATTAAATCAAAGAAAATAATTGAATTCAGAACGTTTCAAAGCAAAACAACATCAAATTAATATTTTCAAAATGTAAAAATTAAAAACATCGAGTCATTTCATTAGCTTAAAAAATATAAAAACGTTTCCATGGATAAAATTAATTAATTCTAATTAATGGAAAATTTGAAATAGGAATAAATGGGTTGAAATTGAATAAATATTATGTTAATGAAAGCTTTTTTTTTATTATTCGACCCATGGTGTTACATAATATTAAGCAGAATGATAGAAAACATTCTCTCTCAGAAAGCGTTATTGAATATAAGACCAAGGATCAAAGCGTTACAACATTGATTCTTGAGAAAAGACTTACGGTCGCCGGAATGAAGTGAAAAATATACAGATGTATTTCCAACGACACCAGGTGGCGTTTAGGTACAATATTATTTTAAAAAGATTAGTTGTTGAACAAAGATTTGATTTATGGAATATCGAGTGAGAATTGGGCACATTAGAAATGATAAACCGCACATCGAATAAGGTTCCCGTTAATATGCACGATGCCATCATCATCATCATGTCGCGTCACCAGCACAGATCTCCCTGATCCTCTCCCGCCACCCTTCTCTATTGTCCATCGCTTCTGATATGCTACATCCTGAATAGGCACAGAGCTGTTGTATGTACGTTCTAGCTGGTCGTCTTGCCTTTGCTTATAAACCTTATGTTTCCACCAACCCAGGAGACGCTTTCTCAACTATCATAGCCAATTTTTACTCTAGCTGATATCGCAACATTTTATTGAGCCTTTCTAATTAATGGTTCCGAAATGGTCTTCACCTCTATACTTGGTCTGCTCGACAGGTCACTGTGGCCCAACATATGCGCTGCTTTTTATGACGTCTTATTCTCCCTATAAATTGTTTTAACTTTAGCCAACAAAGGCAGATGGAGTCCCTTTACTTTTTATATATAGTCAGCCATACCCGACTTCTCGACTTCCTTCGACATACTGCTTTTCGATGGTTTTCTAGCCTTCCTTTTAATGGGTGATATATCTCACCTTTATCACAACTGCATGGGATGGAGTGCACACAATTCTTGGTCATGCTGTATTCTGTGAGAGGCTTGATTTGACAGAGATATTTTCGAAGAGTCGTGCAACTCGTGAATAGTGTCCTGATATCATATTGACTAAATATCTTTCGAATTTTTTAAAGCTGGGCCTTTGACATAGGTCAGACAGGCTGTGGTGAGTTTTTGACTATTGTTTTCTGTCGTTCGATCTAGATTTCTACGAGCTGATGTTATCATTTTGGGATAGTTCTTGCAAAGGAGGCTGTTTTTTTTTATTCTTCATTACTTCTTGATATGCATCTCAATTACTCTCATGACTTTTGTTCGATATTTAAGGCAACAAACGATTCCTTTCTTTTCGTTATATGGATGGCAGGAGATGAATTTTAAGAACCGTCCATGACTTGCTCTGCGCAATTTTATCTGTACATCTAGGAAGGATAACCTTTTGCCCTGTTATTTCTTCCTAAGGAACGGTATAGATAGTTGGATTGAGTTCGCACAGTAATTGAACATATTTCAGATGAGGCTGGAGGATGAATATTTCATTTAAAATTCTAAGCTAAAATGATAGCTTTACTGATGTAAATCCTAATGTCATATCCTCGAAGTATTCCATGTATACGTTCTCCAATACTTATGACAAGGGTTATCTCTTGCCTAGTCTTTCTTGTCGGTATATCAGCCCCTATCCCGAAATAGGTCACTTCCACACTGAAGTCAAAATGTCGATCGGGTTATCAATTGAAATACAAGTTCGTTCTTCCTGCGCGGGATCTATAGCCAACTTATCCCGAGGAGGCACTGTCAGTGTTTAATAAGTAGATCCTTTTGTGAACAGGCTTATGTCACGTGATGTCCCACTGAGACGATAGAAATAAGATTAATACTATTCCCCGTGTTTGAATTAACAGTAGCAAGCCGTCAAAGAGTGACCGTTAAGAAAGAATGTAGGTCACAGAGGGGAGACCCACAGATTTTTATACTTGGTGACCTCACTTGGGTCGCCTGACACGAGAAGGAGAGAGAAGCCAAATGATTGGCTGGGACCCCAAAACGGAAGTGGGGGCTCCTTCCCGTCAGCGGAAATAGATAGTAAGAAAAGTTAGTCGTTGGACAGGGTTGGTAGGAGACAGAACCAAAAGCCAAGTACTCCGGGTAAAAGAAGACGAAGAAATTCTGCGAGACACGAAGAAGCCATTTTCTTAAAGCCAGTGTTAAAAATAGCATAAAGTCTATTAGCCCGCAAAAGAAGAAAGATTCTCCAGTGGAACCCCGTCGAAAAATGAGATAAGTAACGTTGGGACTATTTCTCCTTATACCCAATTTTATATACCACTCTCTCTCTCTCTCTCTCTCTCTCTCTCTCTCTCTCTCTCAATTTGAAGGAAAACGAAAGAAAAGAAAAGGAGAAAGATATTTATGTTCATGGACTATTCATTTATTATATATTTTGACACTTAAAAGGTGTATATAATTGTAGTAAAAGATTCATGTATTTTAATGTTACCACGTGGTCTAAGTTGTTATTTGTGGCGTCTGCTCCGAATTTGTTACTTCATGCTTCCTTTTCAGCTTCTATTCGCCTTATGTTATCTTGTTTAGAATTGTCCTATTAATTCCTTTAAAATATCACACGGGAAACCTGAGTTGCCGACTACTACAATATAATATTATTACGTCTCAACCTAGAGGTCCATATCTTCCATTGTCTAGGGGAGGAAGGAAAGCGACCTGGTGGGTGTGGGGATAGTGTGAAATTTGGAACCCCTTGCCAGCGGCGGTCAGTCTAGCCCTAAATTAATCCCTCACATAATATGCAAGTTCTTATATGCCTGAGAGAAAAACTCTGAACGAGGACTTATTCTACAAGGGATCAAGTGCCAACCAGCCCCGTCTTCACACGTGCAAAAATAAAGTCCCGTTTTGGGATTTTAAAGAATTTGCCGTCACACTTGCTACATTGAGACTCACCATATTGTTAGAATGAAGAGGAGGTTCACTGATTTTTTTCCCAATGTGGGCAGAGTTTTTGCCATATGATTAGGTCTTACCTAATACTGGGGTGAATATCTTTACAAGGAAGCTGCTCAATGGATGAAATACCGAACCTCTGTTTCTGACAATGGGTTTTAATGAAAAACCATCTTTATAAAGATTCCAAAAGCCATATATGTGTAGTAGCTTACTATAGTATTGTATTAGCTATCTGAATTCTGTTTATGGTCGACACTTTCGTTTCCGTCTTCAGGTTTGGGTCGTTTTTGTTTTTTTTTACTTTACAAGAGCCACCATTGCCAAACATGGTCTGCCAATTTGAGAGAGTATCCCGCTTTATCCATTACTACAGTAAGATTGCCTTTGCTGGTAGGATAATGATGTTTTAATCACTCTGTAACGATTTGAGGACCGATCTTTCTTCTTTCAGATGTTTGGCTTTGGAGGCTTTGATTTCTCTTTAGGTTGTCTCACTTTCCAACTTAGCTCATCTTAGTCTTAGAAATTGTCTAGGAAACTATCACGATTTGGGCTACCAAATCAAAGTAGGAGATCTACTAGAAGGTCATGGCGAAGTTGAAACCCTTGTTTCGGCCTGAGCCTGCAGAGGCAGATATCTAGCTCTTAGATTAACCACGGCTTTCACTGCTGCATAATGAGCTTGGGCGTTCATACCTTGGGTTTTCACCTTCTCCAAACTGATAATTTGGCGCAATTTGACTTCCTCAAATACTTTTTTGTATGATATGTCGAGATATTGTTGCATTTCCGTTTTGTCTTTAATCAAGGATATTCTTTCCAGGAATGAAGTAAACTTGCTTGTGAATTTAGACTGTAGTTGATATGACCCACAACAGTTTTTGTGTGTTCTAACTCAGACCAGCTCATACTCTATTCTTTGTGCGTACCAAGGTGCACTCCTAAAATTAACGGGTAGTTTCAATGTTAAACTTGGTGGTCCTATGATAGTCATAGAGCCCAATTTGGTATGACTACTAGTTACAGTACTTGTTGTGGCTATTGTGTTCATGACTACCACATTAGTTTCTGACTGTTTGCTTTGTTTAATCCTTCCGTGCCCACGAAGGGGGTTGACCCAATTTAGCCGGATCTTCTGACGGTCAGATAATATGAGTGGCTAGATTGTCTAGCAACTCAAAGAATTGAGAAAACCCGTTGTTTAAAAAACAACAAAAATCGTTTTTATTGAAACACGTTAGTGAGATAATAAATAACAAACAAACGATCTTTGCTTTCCTGGTAAAAAGAAGAAGAAAGACTATCGAGAGATGAAGAATGACGATGATGTGCGCTTAGAATGACAATAATGTCTCTAAAGAAGTGCCCGTGGTGTAATAGTTATTGTCGTAGGAAATGGACACGGCGACACGAGTTCAAATCCTGGACCTGACTGATTGCATTTCACATAGTACTAATACCCTTGGAAAAGGTATGAATCCAATTATTCTCCCTCCAGCTATGGGTAAATAGTTGGGCAGACTAGGTTCTCCAGCCTTGGGGAGGTAACATGTCTAGAAGGAAAACTCTGAATTGAAATCTTTTAAACTCCGCTTAAAAAATTGACCTTGCGTCATATCCTGCCCGAGCGGAGGGGATGGTAAATATGATATGATAATGTCTCTAAAGTCTGGGACTTTGAATTTTTGAAAAGTCTAAAGGTTGTTCGGGGTGTTGTATAGCCATGACCAACTATACAAAAATAGAAAACATATACATCTACATATGCATGCAGAACACAACAACACAAAGAAGACGAGCGACACAGTCGTTTAGAAAAATATACCTCTCACATTATTCGAAAGAGTTGTGTGTGAGAGGGAGTTGAAGACCGAACAGAACTGCAACATATTGACCCCCACTCTCATGGCCCTCAGCGTTTCTTTCTCGTTCTCCTGGGTTGCTCAACCGGGGGGCTGGGGGAGCCAGCCTCTCTGGGACGTGTTCTCATTCCAGCATCTTATCTCTAATTCGTCTGATCTCCAAACTAACTGATTTCCTGTCCTCGACGAGTTATATAATAGTTCACGCCCACGTTCTTGTGGGCTTCACAATTGCACTCATTCAACCCATCCACGGTCAAGGTTATAATTCTGATATTCCTCGACCGGATGCACCTGTTATTTAAATAGGTGATTTCCTATTTTGACAGGCCGGCCGGGTCGTAGGTCAATATACAACAGGAGTGCCTTGGGTCAAGAATTTAAGAGATGCTTCTTTGGCAGTCTTGAGTTTCTTCTTCGTGCCTTTTCTGATCCTTTCTGATGATTCTTTTTACCATCCCGTCTTCATAGATCAATATCTAGACTAAAAAATGATTCTGATTCGTCGTCCAATAAGAGACGATTAGGAGTCATATTCCAATTGGTCTGCAAATCCTAGTTCAGGATTATATCTTACACGTATAGGAAAAAACCTTTTTAGATGCTTTGACCAATGGGAACTGGTTTAGTGTAATGGGGTTGAGAAAAAATTCACAGCCTCACCTGATTGGATGGACCATGCCCTGCTAACCTTTATTTAGGGTGGAGCAAAATTAAATCTCTCTTTTGACGTTGACCTTTAAGATAAGGACTAGAAAAATGTTTTACGAAATTACCCGTTTCGTCACTATGAGCGATGAAGTTAGTTGACAACCGAAAAATGAAATAAATTTGCTGACCTTTAAAATCAAAAAACAATTGTCTCGCACTTAACTGACATTTAAGAACAATCAACTAGCTCTTTAGGTGAAGTTAAGCCTTGAAAAAAAGATACTTATTTTAAGGATCTTTTTTTTTTCAGATTTATATATATATTAATTTTCATATATTTCATAAATTCTAACTTTTACATATTAATTAAGTATTTAACCACACGTCGAGTCACAGGTTGATATCTTGGTATCTACTTAGGAATATATGGTGTTTTGTCATTTGTGCCAGTTTATGATTTTGTCTTAGTAATTCTTTTCAGTGATGTATAATATCGGGTTTTTACCGACTGGATATTATTTGTCTAAATTTCTAGGACAAGGCTTGATAATTCTTTATCACTTAAAATATAGACAATTGACTGCATCTGCATTGTTTTACTCACAATGTTTCAGCTGATATATTCTACATGCTTCTTCATGTGTTTCATATCAAACTTGAGAGCCTATACAGAACCGCAACCTCACAAAAAATGTGGGATGGGTAAAAATTGGTCATGATTGTAGAAAGGAGGGTCTCTTGGGTGGATGGCGAGAGTAGGTTTTTAAGTCCCTAAATTTCATTCAGAAAAGCTCGAGAAGGACATATGGTGAAGTGGATAAGTTATTGGGTTGGAAAGTGCTTCTGAATGAATTCATCTGGAGGTTGCAGGTTCAATCCCAATCACAGGTAAGAGTAACAAGGAATACTGATTATAACTTACCTCTTGTATCTGGTCATGGTTAACAGAATTGGAACAGTCAACCCCCATTGATTAAATAAAGGCTTCGGTTTTGGATTTTGTATTGTCTCCCGAATTTTACATGAAACATTTGAAGAAGGCCGATGCACATATCGCCCAAAATGGATTGAGTATAATAGTGAAGATAAGGTCAATAGTCAGAATATTCTAAGTTATAAAAAAACAGTTAATAAGTCATTGAAATAAACAAAGACAACAAACTTAGTTCCGTGAAGAATTTCTTTGATTCGTTAACTAAAATTTCATCACCAAGAAATATTGATGTGTAGCTGAAATAAAGGAATGTTGAGGCCATAATACATTTCTTATAAAAACTTAACTCACTCTTCTTTATTACTCGAATTGTAGAAATTTTCTGTAAGCGTGAGATAGACAGAGGTAGAAAGACAAAAGATTCGGACATAGGACTCGGACTAAGGCTGATGGAGGACTGCTATATAGTAACTTTTCTTAATCACGTTGTGGGTCTATATTCAGGGCCTTATGGCTTTGCATATTTTACCAGGTTCTCAGCCGGGGGCAATCGGGGCCCGCCTATACCCACTGGCCACTCACCAAGCACTCCTCGAATCTCTTGACCAACTGAATCCCTTCTAACTGCGCGCCTGTATATGAATGTCTGTGTATATATAATATTGATAACGCCGATGCAT
>CAUZXS010003993.1:0-127500 GCA_963585895.1 Sepioteuthis lessoniana | reverse complement strand
TAGCACAGCCATAAAGATGCTAGCTGAATAGACCAGTTCAATGACAAGTGCACAAAAATTTAGTTTTTAATGCATAAATTGATGGTTCGTAATCTAAACTGCTACGTTTAATTTGATTAAAATTTATTGAGCTACTTTAACATCGGATAGTGTTTTATTTATTTACTAATCGTAACACATGACGGCTTAAATTCAAAAGTTTGTGTCACTCAAAAATGATCAATTTTATTAATATGAAAAAAAATCCTGTAAGCAACGCCCAGGGAAACAGCATTTGTACAGCCACTTACCTCCCCTCTCACAAAACATCCTTAGAAGACGAACATTTTATGCGAGACACAGCTAAAAATCAAGAAGGATCTCATAAGTGACGATCTTCAATGGACCCCTACACATGGACGTGCCTGTGTTAGCCGACCAGCAAGAACCTATTAACATCAGCTTTTTGGGGATTCAGAAAACAGTTTTGAAGACCTGTCGGGAGCGATGATTGATAAAGGCAGATAGAAACACTGAGAGAGAGAGAGAGAGAGAGAGAGAGAGAGAGAGGGGGGGGGAGTCAGGAAATTCCGAGTCGTCAGAGTTACTTAAAAATGATGAATATTATTTCTGATTTCTTGTTGATGATAACTTGTTAACCATTATGATTGTTTGATAAAAGGAACACTGAATTATAAATGGAACTCTGAAAATAGAGAGTAAATTTATATGACTAAATTTTATTTATGAAAGCAATAAGTCCCTGGTAGCTCAATCAACAGACAAGATTTCTCGAAAAGAAAGAACTTGTAACGCTATAAGCTCTTCTATTTCTTTAAGCACATGTTTAGTTGCATGCTTAGTTGCACTAATGCATATGTGCATATTTGCGAGTGAAGGTTTTTTTTTATATTACCAATGTACTGAATTGTCAGGAAGATAAAGAATAATTTTACATATCTAAATTTTATCTTGAAAAAGCAGTTCCTTGTTGCTAAAGCAATATAATTTTTTTTAGAGAAAAAAATCTTATGACGCTATTAGCTCTTCTCTTCCTAGATGCATATATTTATGTGTCGCTGCGAACGTGTCAATATTAGTATGTATGCGTATAGGCGTAACATATAAATATGTATATTCATTAGTTTGTAAGCGTATCTCTATTGGTGTGTGTGAACATAGGTAGTGTATAATTATGTATGATATTTGTTGCTGCCTCCCACCAGACTGGACCTGACACAAGGTCAAAAGCTCGAAGGCCGATTAAAGTGGGAATAAAGGGGAGGGGAAGGTCGGGAACGAGCCGAGACTCGAACCCTGCTAGTCATTGACCCACTTAGTGCAATGTGGGTCCAATGAGTCAAGCAGTATCACGGACCTAAATCTAGATCCGGGCACGTATGCCAGAATATAGCTTGAACTAGACCGTGAGGTCTAGTAGTATATAATTATGTATAGACCTGTTTGTGTGCGGATAGTATAACTAAAAGGATAGCTAAACAAGTTAGAGAAGTTGGAAGATTTTAGTATTAAAATAAAAAGAGGATTTCTCGATAGAGAAGAATTAGTTTGTTTTATAAATTCCATAATGAACTCAAGTCTTTCATGGTCGTACCATCAGAAGTCAAAAATAAGGATATCTTTTTAAAGACACTTAATTTTTCCGGAAGTTGAGAAGTTTCTTTTCCGGAAATCGGAATACTATATATTCAAAACAGCAGTCAGAAGTTACTTACAGCAAGAGTAAGTTTGAGCCTAGGGGTGGTAAGCAGCGATTTGTTGCCAGGAATATTATCAGTTTAAGAAAACAATGTCTAGTTTATACATTAGAGCAGAATAGAAAACTACCAATCATCCTAGTTCATATTACAAAGTATCACGCGCAACACTCATCAACTGGGTCAAACCAGAAGAGTAAATAAAAACAACAGTAGGTATGTATAATGTAAATTGTTATGCTTCTTTCTGTATATGACCCGTAGCTGATATGGTTTCGACAGAGCCTGCTACTGGTAATATTCTTAAAAAAGCTCATATTTCAATTGATATAGTTTGATAGAGGACACTGGCCGAACTGCGGACATTACTGTCAAAAACTGATTCTCGTGGATAAAGAGATAGGACTTTGAATTTTGTTGAGAGTTTATTTTTCACTTACGAAGTCTTTCGGTGGTCTAATTCCTTTATTGATCAGCCGGGTGTCCTCGTGGTGTAATGGTTAAAGCGATGGACTGTGGAATCGTAGTACGCGAGTTCGTACTCCAGTCGCACTATTACGTTCACTTTCGGGCAAATACCCTTGGGAAAGGTATGAAACCCCTTATCCTCCCAGCTATAGGTTAAATAGTACCTCTTCTGTTCTTCTAGGAGAATAGTTTTGGCTTTAAATAACCTACAAAGGTTGATATGCCATTAAACAAAGAAACGAAACTGAAACCTTTATTGGTCAGGTTTTCCGATATTTTCCACACTAGCCACAATGCATTTCCACTTTTGAACGCATCCTTCCTTTACATGTTAGTCTGAATCCTTTGAATATTTTCTAGTCCCATTGTTGTAGGGGTCGTTTCTGGTCTCTTGGTACCTTTCGACGACGGCACGAATCCACCTGTTTTCTGTAAAATTGCTATATCTGATCCATCAAAACGTCTAATTCCAGTACATACAGTCTTAATTGTCCGCATCGTTTGATAAAAAGAATTGTTGAACATTGGAAAGCATCTAGTCAGCAGAAAACCTTTACTTGAACAGTGCATCGCTTTTGGTTGATTGCAAAAATAGCATTTTAATGAATGCAATATTGGTCATTGCTCAATTTTGTCATTTTCATAAATGTGACGAAGAAGATATTCAACAATACGGGTTAATTTTTTGCATCCAGCGGATAGAAATATGAGTGACCTTTTAATAATCTTTAAGGTATTAAGAGAAAAATATTTGGTAAGCCTTGCTCTGGAAAAAAGAAAATTGTGGATGGTGGTGAGCAAATTAAGTTTCAGATTTAATTATGAATAGCATAAATATAACCACAATTGTCTTGAATTACTTTCTGTTGACACATTTTTTAAAAAGTTTTGGCTCCAAATTAGTCAGGACTGAACATTCCCAAACTCTTTTCTTGGGACCAAATTTTCCCAGACTGAATAGAAGCCGGAAGGCGTACAATTTTGTAAAATGTTCCTTTGAAAGAAAGCCTTACCTAGACTTCTAAATTTTGGCGAAAAATCACAATGAATCATCTACACCTACACGCAGTTATCCAAATCAAATGAAAAATATTACAAATAAGGCTTTCTCGTTAATTTTTCCATCCAAAACCTTTCTTAATTTAAAACAATTTAAAATATGTTTACTTGGAATAACCTTCACGTTTCCTCTCAACAAAACAGTAGGAAAATGTGGAGGTTATTCCTTGTCAACATAATGTTTTAACCTTTTTTTTAATTGAGAAATGTTTGAGGTGGCGTAATTAATGAGATTTCCAGATTCATGTGTTTAATTTCTTTTAGATATCTAATTTATCATAGAATATTTATTTTAGATATTTGATATATTATCCTATATAACATTTTTTTTATATCTGATTAATTGTCTCATATTTATTTTAGATATCTGATATCTGATTTTATATTTCTTTTAGATATCAGGTATATTATGTAATATTTTTTGTTTCCTTTCTTTGTTTAATCACACAACAAGCTTCATGGCTTACGTAATGCCAAAGCTATTTTTTGTAGAAGAACAATTGTCGTAGTATTAAGCCAATAGCTGGAGCTAAAGGGGTTCATACAGTTCCCTATTGTATTTTTCCGAAAGTGGTTCATTTGTTATAATTCTTTTAAAGATCTGATTTATTTGTCTTTCTTTAAAATATCTTATATATCTTGTGTTTCTTTTAGATATCTGATATATTATCTAATATTTCCTTTAGATACCTTATACATTATCTGATATATCTTTTGGATAGTGTGTGACAAACTTCCTTCACAGATATAAAAAATGGTCCTAACATCAAAGTTACAGCACTAGATGAAAGATAATAATAAAATATAGTAAAGACACAAGAGTTGGTAACTCATTATTTAGTTATAAATGATCTTCAAGCGTAACTCGTTTCCTCTAACACAAAAATAAATGAGTGCCAACTGCACGTAGCTCAAATTTAACATCAGGATGCAAATATGATGCACCTAGTAAGACTCAAATAATCGATACAATACAACTCGTATGAATCAAAAGTTTTGCAATATTTTAGTAAAATTGGGTACTCCGGAGGTTTTTGTGAGGCCGTGAAGGTAATGAACCACAATGGACCGTTAGATGCCAAGCTCGTCAGATACTCGCTACGAGCTGATTTTGCCTCAAAGATTTGGAGAAAGACCTTGTAATCCATAATTTTAGGCGTACCAGACATTTCCTGATCATTGAGGTTCTTGCAGGTTACGATACCGTGATTAACTGCGCCATCACCTTTTTCCACAACTAATGTTTTTCGTTAGTTCGAACCCATTATGACCATGTTTGAAGTCGTAAAGCATAAATTTCTGAATTTGATTAGGTCTCACGTAATTCTGTATAGCTTTCAGATCAGAAACGGAATGAAACATGGCACAAAATATCGGCTCATCATTTACCTCGATAGTACCAACCACAGAACGTACGCTTTCAGGTTTGAACTGATTCAGTCACCCGCTGCAAACTAACACGTAATATATTTTAAAACTTTTGGCTCCACCAAGTAATAATTATCAACAATACGAGATTGCAAGTTATAACATATCGGAGAGGACTACTTAAAATATTTATATACATGTATTTAACAACCACTCCGTACGAGCAGGATGTCATACTAGGATAGTTTTAAGTAGTTTTGAGTTAAGAGTTTGTTTTTTTTTTCTCCCAGACCGGTTGCCATACCAGGGTTAAAGAGCCCAGTCTGTTCAATTATTTACCCATCTCTAGTAAAATATTAATCGGATTCGTACCTCTTCTAAGTTTAATCGTGCAATGTGAAAAGCAAGCAGCCTTATCTGAAATATGAACTGGATTCACTGTGTGCCTATCCTACGACTATAACAATAACACTACATGTGCCTAAAAACTAATAGTAGTTTTAGAGTTGACATAAATCAACAATAAAGAATAAATACGTGCGTATAAATGTCATTACTCAATAGTAATTAAACTGTGTGTTAAATAGTTATCTTATGCAGCTTCCTTTAAAGAAGAGAAAGTATTAAAACAGACCTTCATTGTCAACAACTCGAATACGTTCTTGATAAATACAAATAAAAATGTATTTCATACACGATAATAAGAATATAACGACCGATACTATAATACCAAGAACATCCAAGGGAACAGAAAAAAACTGTGGAACATGAAAGTGAAGATTTTACCAATTGTAATTGGTGCCCTTGGTGCAAACACCAACAGATTGATAAAGGGTCTTGATGACTTAGAAATAATATGACGAGTGGAGACCATTTAGATATCTTTTAAAATTCCCTTGAATCTTATATACCATATGTAGGTTTAAAAATCGTTATCGTCAGCAGTACTGAGCTGCCTAGTAGCTATTAGCTTAGACTTTTGGGTAACTTTCATAATGCTTTTGTCATTATTTAAAAGGCTGTTAGGCAGATTAAAAGTTTGGTTATTAATAATATTCATTATTTTAATTTTATCACGTTTAATATGAGCACTTGATTTGCCCTGTTTAAATAGGGGTGCGTCTTGTACACTCGTGCGTCTTATATGCGGCCAAATGTAGTAAATAACCTACAATAGTTAATACACCATGAAATCAAATCAAACCAAACCAAACCTACCGAGTAAACCATTACATTACGTTTAGAATTTACTAATCTTGGCTAAGGTTGGCATGAGGTCAGAAATATTGGTAACCCAGCGAGAATCGAACTCACTAGTAGCCTGGAAGCGTTGCTTGATAATCATTTCATCATATTGGCGCCAACATGAGAATTATCACGAATTCATCTCTATTTATTTGTCTGCTCTTAAATTTAATTTTCTTGAAAAATATTTACTTAAAAATACAGTATGCGACGTCCATTATTGAAATGAATAATTATCTTCCAATCTATGCAGTCTTGCATTCAAAACAAATCGCCCATACTTTTTTACTCGTCTCTAATGTATTTTGTACATTATTTTCTTTATTTAGACATTTTAAAATTTCTTATTTTCAGCAAGATAATTCCCAGGCGTCTAATACATATAACATATTGCTGCAAAATATATACTGATTTAGTTGTTAACGTTGTAAATAATGTTTTAGAAAAAATAAATAACTTTTTCAAAAGCTTGATATGCTTTTCTCGGCCAATATATTCTTCAGCCCTCGTTGGTTCTTTCCTTTCGGATTATGTACGTTAAAACATTTGGGAGCGTTTCAGGTATAATGATTATAGTCGTAGGGAATGGACATGGTGACCAAAGCTTAAAACTTGGACTAGGCTATTTCCGGTTCACATAGCGCTAATCCCCAAGGGAAACATGTGCATCGAACTATTCTACCACCAGTTATTTGAAAATAATAAAGCAGATAAGCCTCTCTCACCTTAATAGCACATCTGGTCTCGGAGAAGGAAAACTTCGCTCAAAGAAATTGACTTCTAGCTCGTGCAAAGGGTTTGGCTGAATAATTCTGCGTTAAATGGACAGAAGAAATGATTAGTCTAAATGCTAAGGGTACATAATCAAGATTGTGGAAAAGTATTTCACTCACACAAGTAAATCATCTTCCAGGTGCCCGACACTCAAATGAGTGCAATGTTTGAATAGATGGGTTCATGCCTCTTCAAATTGGAATATTGCAAAAGGGAAACAAAACTCGTTCAGAATTTGGACAAGACAGCTTAATCTATGGTGATATTACTGCACAATTCATGCAATTCATCCCACGAGAAGCGCCTTTGGTGGTGTAATGGTTAGCAAGCTCGACTAGCAAACCTACACGAATGAGTTCGAGTCTCATTGGGTGCCCCTTTCATATGGCCTTGTGCCACATCTAAGCAAAAAGCTTAGTAAATTACCATTCATCCCACGACCAACATACTCAGCCACATATTAACAGATGCATTTACACAACATTAGATATTATTCTCATATATTCAATAATTTCCGATCAAAATTCAGTAAAAGTAAATGTGAGACAATCAGAAAGAGGGAGACAGAGTGATGATTAAATATACCTTAAAGTCGTATTGATAGCACACACACAAAATACACTTTCTTTCTCTCCCTCTCTCTTTCTCTCTCTTTCACACACACAATCACATAAACACACACACACATACACGCACACACTCTCTCTCTATCACTCTCTGTCTCTCCCCGTATCTCTGTCTTTCTCTATCCCTCTCTATCCATCCAGATTATTCAACATGTATTGTTTATCTGACTGGGATGTTATTTTTTTTAATTTTTTTTCAAATAAGAGGTGAGTTGCCGTACAGTTGCTTTTTTGTGGGGTGTTGTTTTCAGAATTGGTTTCAAATCACATGTGACATTCTTGTGAAGTTCTCATTTATTTTTCCCCATGTATTTTGTTAATGTCGATATGGTGCATCCATAAAGCAGCATTGACACACCCATAGCTTCGAAAAAATCGTGTCTTTTTTTATTGGAGGGATTAGATTTTCATATGATTGATGACCTGTAAATAGCAGTCCACTCCTTCACTTGGTGTAGGCTGACATCCCTTTCAGTAGATGAAATATTGCTGTCAAGGTAAGTAAACTTTTCAACTAACTTTAGAGACCTGTCACTTAAAGTGGAGATAACTCCTGGTTTGAAAAGCATGAACTTTCATTTACATTCACGAAAAGAGCCAGTGTTTTCTGCTGCTAGCAACGGACTTTACAGTAAGGATTCATCTTATGAAGGTGGATTTGCGGGAAGCGCAAGATCATCTGCGTAGTCTGTGGCTGTTTTATATATATATATATATATATATATATATATATATATATATAAAACACATCATTCTATATTTCCTGGGCCTAACTAATAAAGCAACAACTTTTAGGCAAAATTCTACTCTATTCATCAACATAGTCTTCTTCAAGGGTGATACACTGATTCTAACGCTTCTCAAACAATTCGTTGCCTTTTTTGTAGAACGATGTGTCTTTGGCCTAAAAATACGTCTCAGTTTCTTCAAACAGTCAGATTTAGACAATAGTATGTGTGTGGAAGCAATTCAAAATGAAATTCATGTAGTTTTGCCATCTTTGCGATCGACTTGTGACTCGGAGCATAGTTTTGGTGGAAGAGCGCTTTTTTCTTCTTCAACTGCGGCCATTTTTTGGCGATTTCTTCCTTCAAACGCACCACTAATACTATATAATATTCGTTCGTGATGGTTTTTCTTTTTCCAAGGTAATTGATGAAGAAAATACCTTGCGCATCTCAAAATACGGAGGCTGAAACCTT
Source organism: Sepioteuthis lessoniana (assembly GCA_963585895.1). Taxonomy (NCBI): domain Eukaryota; kingdom Metazoa; phylum Mollusca; class Cephalopoda; order Myopsida; family Loliginidae; genus Sepioteuthis; species Sepioteuthis lessoniana. The sequence goes on along the minus strand of CAUZXS010003993.1, from coordinate 119,061 downwards.
ACCAGCTGATGTCTGTGTCTTTGGTTACTCCGGAGTGGAGTGGTAGATCCATGTTTCATCCATTGTCACATATTTATGCAAGAACTCCTTTTTGTTGCGTTGAAACAGTTGCAAACAACGCTCTAAATCGCCAACGCGTTGTTGTTGTTTTTGAACGACTGTGAGCAAACGCTGCACTCACTATGAACATAGCTTTCCCATTGACAAATATTCATGCAAGATGGTGAATACACTGCGTTCTGATATCTTCAACCCCTCTGCTATCCCTCACAACTTCAATTTACCATTGGTTCAAAGGAGTTTGTGGATTTTTCTTGTGTTTTCTGCGACAACTGCGGAATTTGGGGGATCTGAGCGATTAGCATCATTTGTGTCTGTACAACCGCATTTAAAGTTAGCATAACACCTAACCGTTGTTTCTGACGGAACAGAGTCCCAATAACACTTTTCAAGCCATTGCTTTGTTTGTACAGTATTTTCCAATCAGAAAGCAATGCTTTATCGACACACGAAATTCAGATTTTTTCATTGTTTTGAAAATTTGCAACAATCATCATCTCATCATCTTGTCGAGGCCATCAGCATGGATATCCCTGACCTTCTCTCGCCACGCCTCCCTATCGTTCATTGCTTATTATAGGTCCCCATGGCTACACCCCGTATCCTCACAGAGCTGCTGTATGTAGGTTCGAGTTGGCCGCTCTGCTTTTGCACGGCCATGTGAAGGGGTCCACCGGAGTAAATCACCTATGAGCTGTTCCCTACTTCTCTAGCAGTGTCCTGCATATCTGGTTCGTCTAATTTAGATAGTTTCTGTGATGGGTGGTAGATAGCCGTATAACTGTTGCTTTGTGGGGTGTTGCCCCCAGGACTTGTTGCTCGCAGTATTCTTGTGTAGTTGCAGTCAAGCCTTTTCTCAAGCCGTTTAGTTAGCGTCCATGTTGTGCATCCATATAGCAGTATCGACACAATCGCTGCTTGGAAGGAACTGCGTTTCATTTTATCGGTCAGAATTTGAAAACTAATTATCCAGTTGGGCTCAAATTTTGACACGTGCCATTTGAGGTTTGATACTTTGAAAAAATCATATGGATTTTTGATCAGTGGCGCCGTCTATATGTCAGTCCCAGGACTTATTGAATGATGTGTTATGTATATTACATTGTTGCTGAGAGATATGCAGAGTATTTTCCCATCAATATTCGTAATCTGGTAAAAACCAAGACTGATTTTCCGCTTGGAGCAGATCTGCTCAAATCATTTTACTGGATTCATCAAGTGAATCCAAATTAATCTCATTCCCATATTAAATTGTGGGTGACTCAGTTGTACTATTACGTCTGCTTTCGCTCTGATACTCTCGGGAAAGTTATGAACCCCCTAATTCCCCCAGGTTTGGGTTAAAAAGGGTCATTGCAGCTCTCCAACAATGCCTTAGCATTATATAACCAATGAAAACTGATGTACCATTAGAAAAAGAAACTACACCTATAACATATTGACCTCCGACCCGGCTGAGCTGTCAGATGAGAAAAGCACCTGTGTAAATAACAAGTGCATCCGGTCGAAGATATCGGGGCTACCCTTGACTGTCGACGGGTTGAATTGAGTACGAATTGTGACGCCACAGGAAGCAGGTGGGTGTCAAATAATTATATATACTGGGTGCGACAGGAAGTCAGTTGGTTGGAGATCAGAGTTTGAAGTTCGACGTTGCAGTCCGAGGAGTGAGAACCAAGACCCAGCAGAGGCTGAGCCCCCAGGCCTCCGGTGGAGCAGCCGAGGAGAACGTGAAAGAAACGCTGCAATAGCCGGAAGAGCTGGGGGTCAATATGTTGCAGTCTTTGTTCATTATCTAACTCGCCTCTCACACAATAACCCTTTCGTAACCCTTTTGTAACCCTTTCGAATAAAATGAGATGTATATTTTTCTAAAGAACAGTGTTCGCTCGTCTTCATTGTGTTGACTATGTTTCTGCATGCATATGAGTATGTTACGCACCAAAACAGTTAAAATAATTCCATCTAAAATTATAAAACATAACTTAGTCTTACTGGGTATCATGATCAGAAGGCTTGATTTTTATAAATGTTTTGGGCGGGTCGTATGTGAATACCTCACTATTGGCAATCACACCGAACCTTTCTGCGAAGTGTGCGTTACCTGTCAGCTTGTTTACGGGATCCAGTGACATTTGTTATCCAGTTATAAAGGGATTTACAAATGCAAACTTGTAAATTCATACCCAGTGGATTCCTATGCTTTTATTCATCTTGCCAACATTTAATTCTCCGCCGGAGGTTTATATGAACCACTAAGAGAAGTCGCATTTTGGAGGATGGACATAAATACACATTTTATGCCTGCATCACCCCTATACAACCAAATAACTTTTTCTGTCTTTCTCTCTTTGTATCTCTTTATCTCTCTCCTATATTTTTCTATCTTTCTTTGTTTCTTTGTTTCTTACTTACTTTTTGCTCCCTCTCTCTTTTTTTCTTTTTCTCTTTCTTAGGTATCTTACAACTAATCAATCACATATTTATTTTTTTTAGTATTAACACACCTTTTATCATTTACTTAGTATTCGTTTACCAGAGTTATGTCCCTTTCTTTGTTTTGGTCACGTCCGAATATTGATTATTTTTGTAAATTCCCAAGGCGCCTGAGACAGCAAGAGAAGAATTTTGGAGGCAGTTAAAACGGTTTGTTACTTGCTTTTTATTTTTACATAAAAGAAGAAAGGATCAAATACAGTGAACATAGACTGAGAGGTAAGAGAGAATAGAAAATAAGAAAATGGGAACATATAAACAAAAGAAAAGTGAAAAGTGGAAGGAAAAAAGAGAAAGAAAGTAATGATAATGGGGAAAAAAAGAAATTAAATCCAATAAAAAGAGAGTTTAAAAGAAGATCAATGTAAGAAAGAGAAAAAAAATAAAAAGGAGGGAAATAGCAGAGAAAGAAAAGAGGTAAAAATGAAAGAAAGAAAAATAAGAAGGAAGAGAAAAAAAGAAAAGAGAATCGAAAGAAAGTTACTGACGAAGAAAAAGACAAACGGAAAGGTGAAAGAGTGGAAAAAGAAACTAAAAAGAACGACTTAACAGAAAAATCAAATAGAAAGAAAAAATAAGCAAAGGAAAGAATAAATGAATGAAAGAAAAAAAAAAGCTCAATAAATAGAATAGAGACTAAAATTAACCAAAGAAGTATGTAAAACAAGAGAAATCTGAATAACAAAAACAAAAAAAAAAAAAACGAAATTTGTTCAAACGAAACGGATACTGAATTATTAATATACTTAAAAGACATAAACGAAATCTTATTTTGAACTAAGATAAAACAAAAAGAAGCCAAAAAAAAATTAAATAGATTCAAGATAAGACGAGAAATAAAGAGATAAACAAAAATGATTAAGTAGGGTTTAATAGAAAAAATAATTGAAAAGACAAAAGATTTTTTTTAAAAAGTGACTCCAAAAATTTTAATTTAATCGCTCCCAACAAAGTTATAAAATCTTGGTAATTTGCAGACAGACGTCTTTAAGTCACTTAAAATGTAGACAAATTTATCCATCTTCTTAATAGCAATTAAAATGATCGATAGTTTTGTAGCCCACTAGCAAGGTGGAATATATGTTAACCAAAAAGTTGTTGTGGTTATCAGTTTTTTTTTTCTTCCTCGGCTTTTAAAGGAAAAGTAAGTGGATATAATGGAGGCAACCAGGATACTGATCGTAATAGAGAGTCAGATGAACAGAGCACACTTAGTGGAATGTAGTAGCAGCATTCCCACCACAAGTACACCTGGAGACCGAAAACAAATCTGTTGAATACGTGAAATGGTTACACGAGATTTAATGATTTATACAAAGGTCAGCAAGGCATTCAGTTAGCAACAGAATGAGATAGACAGAAACAGAAACAGAGAGAGTGAGAGAAAGAGAAAGAAAGACCAAGTCATCATCATCATCATCATCATCTTGTCGTGCCATCAGGGTGGATATCCCTGACCCTCTCTTATCGTTCATCGCTCCAAGGCAGGTCCTCAGGACTACACCCCATATCCACACAGAGCTACTGTATGTAGGTTCGAGCTGATTAAATTTAGGAGCTGGTGGAATCACCCGAATGGTGGTGGTTTACAATTTATAGAACAATAGCATCTGACTTTCATTGAATCAAAAATGCCTGGTCAAATCTTCCTGATTTGAAACTAGTTTAGTTTGAGGTTGAATACACACAAAGTGAGAGGGATTTTTTAAAAAATACTTGTCTGACTTTTTTCCTTTTCGATGAACGCTTTGTTATCTCTACATCTCAGTTGTATCTTCGGAAACTTCCTTTGAGACCGAGAAATGTGATATAAGAGTTGATATAGAGACCTAATCCTGTGTCGTCCTGGTAGCACGGATATCCCTGACCCTCTCTCGCGACTTCTCCCTATCGTTCATCGCCCTAGGACATCCTCAGGACAACATCCCGTATCCTCACACAGTTGCTGAATGTATGTTCGTGCTGGTCGTCTTGCTTTTGCACGGCCATGTGTGGGGGTCCATAAGAGTGCATCACTAATGAGTTCGTCCCTGCTTCTCCAGCAGTGCCCCACATGTCTGGTTCGTCTAACTTGAGTAGTTTTCGTGATAGGAGGCAGGTAGCCGTACAGTTGGTGTCTTGTGGGGTGTTGCCGCCAGGACTTGTTCAAGATTGCTCACAGCATTCTTGTGTAATTGCCGTCTAGCTTCTTCTCCAGCCGTTTTGTTAGAGTCCATGTAGAGACCTAATAAACTGTTTGAATTAAAACTTATATTAAAAGCAGCAGGTAAAAAAAATGCACATTTGTTCCAGAATTTTCAAATAGTTGGTGGGTTATTTTGAAGCACGATAATGAGCATTCTTGGATAGATAGATAGATAGATAGATAGATAGATAGATAGATAGATGTGTGTAGATCTCTGTGTGTTGTAGGTGGCCGGCTGAATTATCATCAGTAACTGAGACTCCAAAGCAGAGAGTCAGATATTCAGCGCTCAGGACGTAGGGCCGGGTAGTCAAGCCCAGGACATGGAACAGAATGTCTTCGAGGCTAAGACGAGGGTCGATAGCATTCGGAGGGTGATATGAAGTCAAGAAAGAAGACACTGCAGTGAAGACGATGACCATATGAGTCAGCCTTTTTGCTCGTTGTGTAGAATTTTCGCTGAGGCCTTACATACACACAGAGAATGTTTAAAAGTTCCAAGTTCATCTTCCTTAATTTTCAGTTTTAAATCCGTGTTTATCTGTTTTCTTCTTTCCATCCTTTGTCTATTGTTTGTTTTTTTATTTATTTTCTGTACATGTGAAATGCCAAATCAACCGGGTGTGAGAAGAAACAACGGTAATCACACCACTAGACGAACAGCCAAACCAACAAAACCCGGGAGTGTGGGTTGCTTCATCTTGATGGATTATTTCATAATTTTGTTTACTGGCATACCAACTTGTGTGAAATATTTGATGCGAAATCTTGTTTTTTTTTTCTTTTTGTATACTTGGTTTCATGTGGTGTAATGGTTAAAGCAATGGACTGCCGATTCGTAGAACGCGAGTTCGCATTCCAGTTGCGCTATTACGTTAACTTTCGGGCAAATACCCATGGGAAAGTTATGAACCCCCTTATCCTCCCAACTATGGGTTAAATAGTACCACTACTGTTCTTCGAAGAGAATAGCTTTGGCATTAAATAACTTACAAAGGTTGATATGCCATTAAACAAAGAAACCAGAAACAAACCAAAAAACAATGCTCTTCAATTATTCATCATCATTATGTCACACTGTCAGCACGGGTCTCCCTGACCCTCTCTCCCCACCCGTCTCTATCGTCGAATGCTCCCGGTAGGTCTTCAAAGCTATATCCTGTATCGGGACAGAGCAGTTGTATATAGGTTCTAGCTTGTCGTCCTGCTTTTTCACGTCCATGTGAAGTGATCCACAGGAGTATATCGCTTACGAGTTCGCCTTACTTCTCAGTGTCCCATATGTTTGGTTCGTCTAACTTGGATAGTTTTCGTGATGGGTGGTAAGTAGCCGTACATCTGCTGTTTTGTCGGGTGCTGCCTCCAGGACTTGTTCAATATTATGTAGTTGCCGTCGAGCTTTTTCTCCAAACATTTTGTTAGCGTCCATGTAGTGCATCCATATAGCAGTACCGACAGAAGCACTGCTTGGAAATAACTACGTTTTATTTTATTGGCCAGGTCTGACTTCCTTACCTTTGCTAGTCGCGTGTTGATGTCTTTCTCGGTTGATGAGATTCTGCTTCCTAGGGAGGTGAACTTGTCCTCTAGGTTCAGAGATTAATATTATTATTATTGTTATTATTATTATAACTCTAATTTCTAAATATTGAGAATCCTGTACACACACACACACACACACACACATATATATATATATATATTCTAGCAAAAATACCCAACGTTGTTTGCCCACTCGGCTGGAGCTGTAAAATACACCAACTGTTTCTCTGCAGAGGGGTGAGACATCCCACACGATGAATATCCTTGATATGACACTAAACAATCGGATGGTGAGGTTCCAGTAATATCAGAGTTTTGGGGAATGTGGAGCGCCCCTTCACAGCCATAGCTCCCAGGTCCCTTCTGGGTCGGACCGGTAGCACCTGATAATGTCCTTCCCATCTATGGGTCAAAGAGAACTAAACTGGACACTTATGCTAAACTGAATTGTTCGAAATAGGCTGCTTTAACATTCAACCCTGTGCGGACACAAACTGTACTTATATTAAACTGAATTGTTTGAATAAGAATTGTTTTAATAAACTTAATAGGTTGGAATAGAAATGTTTTTGACAATTAAATATTGTACTCATGCTAAACTGATTTGTTTAAAATAAAAGTGTTTATTTGTATAAATATGAATTTATGGCATATCAACCTACAAAGGTTGATATGCCATAAAATCCAAACCACTAACCAACCAACCAAACTGTCGTTGGCAGGGTTCAGAAAAAGCGTTCAAAAAGCGTTCAAAAATTGTTTTCTAATTTATATGCACTGGAAAAAAATCACATAGATCAGAAGTCTTTACGAATAATTAACTTCAATAGGACATTCTGAAATTAAACAAGACTGAACAAAACACACACACATATATATATATAACTTAGTGCCTGGATGTTATGTATTTATTTTCATCGAAGGTATATGAATTTTCACCAGGGGTATTTGCCTCCTTTAAGCCATTGGAATCGAATTGGAAAGTAAATATCACGTAGCTTATGGTTTTTCTCGTAAAACTTTACAAAACAATAAATAATATCAATAAACTAAATATTAACAGTTTTGCTTTTGTTATATAATAACAAAATGTTTTTTTATATTAATCATTTTTCGTTAATTATATTGGGTTTTGAACTATTCGGCTCTTAGTTCAGGTGCACAGACATTGGGTAAAGTTTACGCTTGCGCGCAGAGGATATGACAATCACAATTGTCATAATAAACCCCTGATAGAAAATGGGGCTGGAATGCGAATGACATCATGGTCGGAAGCGATGGGCAGAGAATTTGGAGATTTTGAAAAAGACGTTAGTTGGGTCTCAGCTGTGGGCCAGTCGAGTTGGTAGTTAACTGGGGACCAGTCTAGTTGGTTGTCGAATTGTGACCTGTCGAGTTGGTAGTCGACTTGGGCCATGTAGACTGACTGGTGTTGAGAAGTTTGGATTTCGACCATTGAGGCATACGGTTAAGTTTTTCGGATCCCGATCGGCGAAGATGAAAGATCTGAAGCTCCACGAGATGTGCCGAGCGTTTGAGTTTTGTTGACATGGTATGATACGAAAGACTTTTAAGAATTGTGTGTCTCTCTCCCCTCGTGTCGAAGAACCGAACTCGGAAGTCCAGAAGTTAATAAATGTTCGTACCTGAACAACAGTGAGTTCGCCTGTGTTTTTGCATATGTATAACGTTTGTGAGGAATATGGCTATACAACACTTTGTATGCACGCTCAATATAAACTGACAATTTTCGAAACTGATATTAGCTTTCGTTAAAGCGACTACTGGAGAAGAACAAATGCATGGACACACCAATGTTGATTGATCAGCACAAACTTGTATTCATCAGCTCTTTGCGGACACAGTGTGCTGTCTATATTACTTAACAGGTGTGATACTGATTGGTAGCGAGAGTGAAACAAAGAAATCCGTTCAATCGACCTGCCTTAATAATGATGTTGATGATAGGAGTCAATCAATATTCTGTTTAGATTTAAATGATATGACAAATTTCCAAACGAAGACTAAAACAAATTTCTTCAACCTATTAGTAGATCCAAATACAGCGAACTGTAATCGTGAAATCAATCATGTTAGTAAACCAACTCTGATTTAATCGCCCTCCTTTCTGTGAATATCAATTTGAAGTATTCTAATTAGAGGTGACTCCACTGCGATTATAAAGTATCTCGCATGCCTGAACTAAATCCCCTCGAGGAAGAGAAAGAAATGATACAGAAAATAAAGGGTAAGAACGCACATGGGAATCTAATGAACATAGGGCAGATTTTGAATCAGTCGGATTTTGGATCTATCAGCCTTACATCAGTAACGACATATCTGATCCACCTACAATCCAACAATCATCGCTTTTAAATACTTTTGACTGATAGGAGGAATTTTTGAAAAGTTCATGATCTAACCAAACTTTTTAAAATAAGATATTGGTTGTTTTAAGGATAAAGACAAATCAGTGTGTTAAATTTCGATTACATTCCAGGTCTCCTCAATGCGTTCCATATAGATCTCAAGAGTGAATAAAATTTTAGTAGCGTGAATAAAAGCATACAATTCTACAGAGACTGAAGTTACTTGTTTGCATAATTAAATCATTTTATTCAGTTACTTGATATTAAGGAGGATATTTAGTCAAGTGCCCTCTCATAAAGTTTAAGTATTTGCCCAGTGGGTAGAGTGTTCGCCAATGGTTCGGGAAACCTGGGTTCAATCCCAGTCGCTTCATACCAAAGACTTTAAAAATGGTACTTGATACCTCCTTGCTTAACACTCATCAATATAAGGTACGTATCAAGGGTAAAATGGAGCAATCCAGGGAAATGAGTAGCGCCCTCCCCTACACTTCAGAGTAGTAGCTATTGAAAAGGAAGCTGTCTAGTCGCCCTCGACTACAGTCGCCAACTTTACTTTACTTACTTATTAACATTCGTGTATCCATGATGAACTAATACTGAATAAACGGAAGAAAAAAACAATAAAAATTTATTTATACAGAATACGTAATACATTCATAATTTCCATGCAAGACTTATTGAAAAGAAAATACAAACGTGGCCCCATAGAAACAAAGCTTTCCAAATGAAGAAGGAAAATACATTGGTCGAAGCTATGCTGACTTTTCGTTTCAGTAACGAGGTAAGTGGCATATTTACCGTTCACAGAACAGAGGTAAAAGAAACCGAGATTGAACCATGTATTGTAATATTACCACAGTCACCAATATCTTAATGGTTACGCTGATTAGTCAAAGGTGGCGGTCATTTCTTTTATCTCTACACCAGGAGAATAAAAATCCATGGATTATGTAGATAAGTTGCTAGATATCATTAACTTGACCCAGTTCCTGATTTGATTTGATGGCCACTAGCGATGTGTCATTCACATACAAACAAAGGCGATATTTTAATTAAGGAATGAATGTGCAGTATTAAGATCGGTTAAATTACGGGAGATATGAAGATAATTGCTATTATTCAGGATTCTCTAAAAAATAATATGTATTACGTTTGTGAAAAACACACAAAGAGAAGGAGTATAAGACTATGCAGCAAATTAGCACAGAAGGAGTATAAGACTAGACACGATTGGGTGGACAAGGTGATCCATGGAGAGATGTGCAAGAAATTTAAATTTGACCACACGAACAAATAGTATATGCACAACCTAGCGTCTGTCCTCGAGAATGACATACATAGACTATTATGGGACTTTGACATACAAACGGATCACATAATCTCGGCCATTAGACCAGACTTTATCAAAATCAACACCAAAAAACGAGAATTTGCACAGTTGTGGATTTTCCTCTCCCGGCTCACCACAGAATAAAACTGAAGGAAAGTGAAAAGAAGGAAAAGTAACTCGACCTTGCTAGGGAATGGAAAAAATTATGGAACATAATGGTGAGATTTATACTAACCGTGATTGGTGCTTCTGATGTAGTAACTAAAGGATTATTAAAGGAACTGGAGGACATAGAGGTTTGGGGACGAGTGGATACCATCAAATCTAGAGCATTATTGAGAACGTCCAGAATACTGAGAAGAGTCCTGGAGATTTAAGGAGACTTGCTGCCACTCAAACTCCAGCTAAAAACCATCGGCTAAAACTGATGTAAAAAACTCTCAAGGAGTAATTATTATTATTATTATTATTATTATTATTAATAATAATAATAATAATAATAATAATAAAAGGACAGGAAGAACTGGAAATAAGAACAGGAGTGGTGACCATCCAAACGACAGAACTGTTAAGATCGGCCAGATTACTGAGCTAAGACCTGGAGACTTAAGAAGATTTGGTGTCACTCAAACCCCAATGAAAGACTATCAGCTGATGCTTGTGTGAAAAACTCTCAAATAAGTAAAATGATATGTCTGCAAAAAAAAAAAAAAATCAGAACCTGTCGAATATTGGACTTTGCCGTCCTGGTTGATCTGAGGGTAAAACTGAAGGAAAGCGAAAAAAAGAGAGAAATACCTAGAACATGCGTGAGAACTTAAAAAAAACTATAGAAATTGAAATTCACGGTGATACAAATTGTAATTTGTGCGCTCGATACTGTCAGCAAAGGATTGGTACAGGGACTAGAGGACTTAGAAATAAGAGGTCTGAGTGGAGACCATCCTAACAATAGCATTGTTGAGATAGAATACTTAGAGACCTTGAGACTTGAGGAGATTTGTCGTCACACAAGACTGCAGTTGAAAATCATCATCAGCATATGCTGGTGTGAAAAACTTTCAAATGAGTAAAATGATGAACAGAAAATGATTCGTCGCAACAGAAGAGGAAGTGATAAAACATAGAAACATGGCATAGAGAGACAATTCGGGTCAAGAAAAGGCGTGTGAGGTCTCCCCACTATTGAATATTGTGTAATACTAGAACTCAAGGATCAAATTTTAAAAAAAAGATCAAACAAAGTCTAATTATTTGCGGCCAGTAATAGCACAAACAGCATAAGAAGAGACAGAACAACCCTCTAAAAATAGGAAACAGGATTTGGGAAAAAAACAACAGTATGGATATTTCAAGAGAAAAATTGGCGAAATCTACCATGGGAAAACCTAGGCGTGGCTTTAAAAAAAGGTAACTTATGGGGAAAGTGAATCTCTTTTATTTGTAGCGCAAAACAACATCATCAGAAGCATTTATATTAAGATAAAACCGTTAATGTGCGACAAGTGTAGATTATGTGGTGACAAAGACAAAACAATAAATAACTTTGTAAGTGAATGTACAAAAAGAGTAGAAAATTAGACACACCTACGTCGGGAATGTGATCCACTGGGAATTGTGCAAGAAAGTGAAGTTTGACCATACTACCTAATGGTAAATGCACAAACTAGAATCCGTCCCGCAGAAATAGACACATAAAATTCTCTTGAATTTTGAAATACAAACTGATCAGCTGATCCCTGCCAGTAGACCAGACCTACTAATAATTAAGCAAAGACAGACAACCTTTTGTCTTGTTGATTTTACCATCACGACGGTCGACAGAAAGAAACACAAAGAAAGCGAAAAGAGTGAACTAAAATACTGTGGAATCAGAGAATAACAGTCGCACCAGTCTTAACTGGTGCACTTGGAACGATAACGTAGGCCAGCAAACTAAAATTAGTCCTGGAGACCGGAGAAGACATGCTGTCACTCGGGACCCACGCTTGAGTTAAAAACCTACTATGATAATGCTACTATTATAATAATATTTAAAGAATTGCCACAAAACAATTTGAAAAATCAGAGACAGATGTAAACTTTTCAACCGAGGTGACTGCATTAAGAATCAGAATCATAAGTTACCAATCTAATTCCCAAACTTTTACTGTCACTCTTTTATATACGTTTTTGTAGCTAATATCATCGAGAAATTATTCGCCAGAAGTTAGTGAAAATTATCATGAATATTGCAATCTTCGTAATAGTTAATTTTGAAAGGATTTATGCCCCGCCCCACTTAGAAAAAAAACTAAAAAGAGTAAAATCATTTACGTCTTCACCTCTGTAACTTGATTTTATTTGATTAGTCAGGAATCGTCCCAAGGTAGTGAAATTCATCTGTCGTTGAGCAACCCCATTAAGAGGTAAATTTAGGGAACAGAAAATGGGTAACAGTAAAAATCGCAAAGTAGCATCACAAGTTACGATCAAGCCAGAAAACACAGATCATAATCACACATTATACTTCCGGGGGAAAATGTCCAATCCAAGTTCTAATCAACATGGGGCACAGATAACAGCTCATAATCAGCATGTGCTTCGTTAATAGCTAACACGGGGACCTTGCGCCATCTTGTGAATATTACCTGTTCAAATTTCAGGAGCACAAAGACCAAAACAGAAATTCAGCTCAGAAACAAAAAAAATGGACTAGAGAAGACAGCAAAAATGTTATTTAAAAGTAATCCTGCAAAAAGTGGGTTAGAAAAAGAATGATCGATATCTAGCCAAATCTTGCTAACCTAGATAGAATGATTTTTAAAAATGGTTGGTGTTCTTGAGGTAGAAGAAATATGTGGACAGTAAGTCGTGCAGAATATGCAGAAGACCCCGCTGGACGAATCAAAATGCAAAATAATTAAAAACCAAAACACCACAAAACCCGGCACCACTACATCAATTTTAATACAATTAGAGAGAAAGATATAAAAGTAATAAAGAAAATAAAACTACATTGTCATTCCTTAGAAGTCAAGACTGGAAAAAGGACGAGATAGAAATCAAAAAGGCAAATAAACTATTGTGAAAATATCCCTATGGACATCACCGTAGGAAACGAACTTATTTCTGCTGAAGCAGAACTAGTCATTGAAGTTGGTACCCGCATAAGGAACCCGAGTAGAAATCCAAAACTGGCAAGGGAAATTAAGCTAGGACACTGAAACAGGAAGGGAACTTGCCTAGGAATGAAAAACACACTATTTTGCATTGGAAGGAGAAGACAACTGCAGACAAGTCGGTCGATACAACTTGAAGAAATAAATCAACATATTTTGGTGAAAGTAGTGAAATTCAAAAGACGATTTCAAGCAATACAAACGAAACAGGACATTCCAAAATAACGACAGAAAATTCTACTAATAATTGAAGAATGCACGAGGTGTATCCAACAATCGGATGCAAAGGAAACAAAATAGTTTTGGAGTCATATATGGGAACAGAAAAACATGACAGATAAAGCCAAATGGATAAACATCATGAAAAAAGATTTACAAAGACTCGAAAAAGGACCTGAGGTTGACATACCCCAGAACTCACAATGGGCAACACTCATGAAATTCTTCAATTGGAAAACACTGGGCTGTCATGGCATATATGCATTCTGCCTTAAAAAACTCAGATCCATTACCGACAGATTCGCTCTGAAACAAAGTATATACCTAAAAAAAAAACAAAAAAACAAGAATACACGAATGGATGACGAAAGGGAAAACTACACTAATCCAAAAAGACAGCAAAAAAAAGAACCGTCTTAAGCAACTATCGGTCGATAGGAAGTTTACCTGTGAGGTGGAAAATCCTTATCGCGCAGATTAAAGAAAACATCTATTACTCACTTGAATTCCTCGGAATGTTTCCAGGAGAACAGAAAGGATATTTCCAGAAAACGAACAGAAAAGAAAAGTACCCCAAATCGAAAAGACCGCCCAAAGGAAACATCTCTAGCAATAATCAACCGATAACATGTTTACCTGAGAGATGAAAAATCCTAGTCTCACAGCTTAAAGAAGAAATCTATTACTCGCTGAATGCCTTGGAATATTTTCAGGAGAGCAGAAAGGTTGTTTCCAGAAAAGGAGCTGAAACGAAAACTACCCTGATCCAAAAAGACCGCTCAACGGAACCATCTCCACTAATAATCGACCGATAACATGTTTTCCTGTTATGTAAAAAATCATAATCTCTCAGCTAAAAGAAGAAATCTATAACTCGCTTGAATGCTTCAGAGTATTTCCAGAAGAACAGAAAAGATGTTGCCAGAGAACGAGGAGTAAAGAATACCTACTATAAAGATACATACACATCCTCAAGGAAGTCAAAACAAAAAAGAAGAATATAGTCATGACATAGATTGACAACGGAAATCCCGATGATATGTTCCCGCAGAATTGTATAATAGGATGTCTGAAAATACATAAAATGTCAGACAAAGTCATAAACCTCATCACAAAGGGATGGCACCCTGGAAAGAAGAATTTACAGCGGGAGGACAAACACTCGCAGAGGTGAAAATCCATAGAGTTATCTTCAAGAAAATTCACCTTCACGAACATTGTTTATTATAGCAATAATACAACTCAGTTACATACGTTTAAAGTGTTCAGGGGACTTATGATATACAAAATCATAACAAAATAGTAATCCCATGAAGTACATGGATATCAATGTATTTGCAAAAAAAAAAATTTGATATTTGGAGACCCTCAAACAAACAATTAGAATATTCAGCAATGGAATTCGGCACTGAAAAATGTGCCATGCTCACTATAAAAAGTAAGAAAAGAGAAACAACGGAAAAATAGAACTGCCTGATCAAGAAAACGTATGAGCGCAACAGAATAGCAAATGAAGTTTGTGTGGGAAAGAGACAAAACGGTAAATCACTGCAGCGAATCCAGCATACTTGTAAGAAAAGGAGTGGATTTTACTGTTCCGCCCGAATAGAGGGGGAAGAAAACAAAAAAGATAGACAAATACTTGGACCTTGCCTGAGAACTTAAAAGCACTGGAACATGAGGGTGATGGTCATTCCTATTGGAGTTGTGGCCTTTAAACGATCCCCAAAGGCTAGGAAAAAGTGGGGAGGGATTGGAAATCAGTCGAAGAATCAACACCATTCAGACCTCAGTATTGTTGAGATCGGCTAGAATCCTGATATTTCTTCCAAAGACCAGAAGAGAGTTGCTCTCACTTAGATTCCTCTGAAAGACCACCAGTTATACTTAAGTAAAAATATCGTAAGGAGTAAACTAAAAAAATAATGAAAAAAATCAGAATCCTCCAAATAAATTATCAGAATCATCACCGAAGATATTGGAAAGAAATTCGGGATTCAAATATGTGACATAATTATGATAAAAAAGTGAAAAGAGAAAAACAGAAGGAATCGAACTTCTCAATCAGGAAAACATCAGAACACACATAGAAAAAGCAAACAATAGATATTTGAGAATATTAGAAGCGTACATCATCAAAGAAAAGGAGCTTAAAAAAGGTAAGAAAAGAGCACCTCAGAAGATGAAGAAAACTTCATGAAGCAAAACTCTGCAGCATAAAACTTATCAAATGAATAAATACCTGGACACGTTTCTTGTAAGATGCTCTAGTCATTTTTAAAGTGTATACGAGAGGGGCTCAGACAGATGGTCTCTCGATAAAGAAAATTGGTGACGATGTATCATGCTTTATACATATAAGATGACATCGATAGACTCTGTGTGACAAGAAAAATGGGACAAGAAAGCATTGAAGCTTGCATGCATGGAACAATACAAGGATTCAAGAATACATAAAAAAAAGAGCGAAGAAATATTGATTAAAGTAATTATAAAAAACCAAAAGAAAAAAAAAAGGAAAAAGAAAATGTTGAAGAAGAAATCTGTGTACGGCGGTCAGACAAAAAGTATTACCTTTTTTAGTACAGGAATATTTAGTGCCATAGAAACAACTATCATGCATCATATGATCACATCCCTACTTCTAAACATAGTCAACGTTTCTCTTTATATCAATATGTTTCCTTCGAATGAGAGCATGAAACCCTGCTTCGTAAAAGTCATTGACAATTATTTGAGCCACTTCATCACTGCAGTTTTCACTTCCTCGTCACTGGCATAATGATTACGTCTAAAACCCTCTCTCAAGGAACCGAAGTGATAGTCTGAAGACGCTAAATCATGTGAATGTGGAGGATGCGGTAAAGTTGTCCACCAGAATGAGAGAATTGTCTGCCTCGTCCTGATGCTGTTACATAGCCAGATATGGATATGTGAAACGTATATAGAATGTTCATAACATATATACATAGAACATAGGAATCCCAAAACTCGAAAAACATGTAACGACTTCTTAGTTCAGGTACGAAACTTTTTATTAACTTTGAGTTAAAGCTTCGACATAAGGAAGAGAGATGCACAAACTTTCTATGCTGGCTTTTACATCTGCCATCCCTACCAGCACCCGCCTCAAGGCCACTGGCCTGGTTTCGGTATGCTAGCGAAAGCCAACCGTCTTCTCCCGAGGCAGAACTCAGCTCAACTGACTTTTCTCAAATCTCCCAAAATCCTCTGTCCACGCTTCCGGTGCATGACGTAATTCACATCCCCTGGCTCGGGGATTTTTATTTTGACATCTGTGAACGACACATCCTCCCTGCGCGCGTGTCAACACCTGCGCTCAAGTTTGCACCTAACTAACCCATGCACTGAGTCGAAAGGTTCTCAGCCTAACTAAACCCAAAGGCAAGATATATAAAACGAGATCCCTCGACCATTATATTACAATGCTTATGTGTGGTCGAGCAGTCATGCAGTGTGAGGACACTATCGATTGGCAAGAATTAGCGCCCTCAGACTATCATTCCTTCTGTCCCATGAAAGAGGGTTTTAGAGACAAAAATCATGCCAGTGACGAAGAAGTGAAAACTGCAGTGACGAAGTAGCTCAAAGACCAGTCAACAGAATTTTACGAGGCAGGGATACATGCTCTCATTCGAAGGCAGAACATATTTATTGAGAGAAACGTTGAGAAGTAGGGATGTGGTCCGTAGAGTTCCGGCTTCATTTTGATTTATGATACATATTTCTGTGTATATTTCATATACTAAAAAATACATTTCTTTTTGACTTACCCTAATATATTTTAAAGAACAAAATTCACGCATTGCACAGGAAAAGACTATGACATAAATAGGCAAAGGAAAGTTAAAAAGAGAAAATGCATCTCTAATTAAGACAGAAGTGAATAACATTATTAGAACTTATTATATCAAAGGTAACATTAATGATACGCTAGAAAATTGTAAGTGTAAGCTAAAGGAAAATAGAGGTGAAACAGTTAAACACGTGAACGCTGCAAACGGTCACAAAAGAAATACAAGAACGACTACGACTGGATGAAGAAGAGAAACTGCTAAAAATGGTGCAAAAATAAAATTTCAGCATACTAATAAATGGTATTTGTCCAAACAAAAAGCTATCCTTACGAATAAAATGCATAGAATTTTGGGGGACTTTGAAACACAAATGGATCATCCAAGTCAAGCCAACTTTTAATTAAGAAGAAAAAAAAACTTTGCTGTTTCAACAGATCACAGAATTAAATTAACTGGTAGAAAAAAACTTGAAAAAATACCTGGACCTTGCCAGAGAGCTGAGAAATATATCTGAACATAAAGGTGACTGATAACAGTATTTGTTGTGGCAATTCGTGCAGTCCCCAGTTAACTGGAAATAAGCTCAATGGAATGAATAGTACAGAAATAATTAAAACCTTCCAGAAGACAGCAATAACAGAACGGCTAATATACTCAGAATTGTCCTGGTAACACCAATGAAAAACGAACAGTTAAAGCTGGTGTGAAAAACTTGCAGGGTGTGAATTGATGAGAAATATAAGTAATTACAAAATAGTAATAGTAGTAGTTATAAAAAATGTTTAGATTTTAAACTTTAATGATAAAGCGAAAAAAACAGATCAAAACCTTTTATAGCCACCAAGAAGGATGATCTGTTTTGTTACTGATATATATATATATATATATATATATATATATATATATATATATATATATAGTGGAAGTTTGTCAGAGTATATTAACCGCACTTTTTTGTTGTATATATTGATTCTTTGTAGAGGTTTAATTGTTCTAATTATATTTTTGTCTACTTGTGTTTTTCCCAAGATATTATTAAGACTCTTCAAACTTTCGACAATATTAATTGAAATGTTTTAATTGATATATTGTTCTCTGGTTTATTGATAAAGATTGCTGAATTTACATTAATTAATCTTGGTCTGAATGCCAAAAATAGATCGTTTGAAAAGTATTGATAAAAATGACTCGCAGAGAAATGTTGACCTTTTTGTGACCGAATGAGAAATTAAAAAAAGATATAAAAATAGATCAAAATAAACATGAAGTAAGATTTTTAAAAATACAAAAAGAACATTTTCCCGGACACCTTTAAGTGATGGCGTATTCCGTGCATGTCTGAAAAAGATGGGTTTATTGGCGCCAAAAAGAAACTCTTGGTCAGATCGTTTTACACCGTTCTATGGAGTAGACAGCTTTTTCTTGACCCAGGAAGAACGCTCCCCACCACGAGGTAGTTGTAGACTTTTGGAATAAAAACTGAGTTTAAAAGTATCGTTGTCTTTGTCTTTTCCGTCCTTAATTGATTTACAGCCTCAAAAAACAAAAAGAAGTTACTAAAAGGAGTCGGATATAATCCCACAACAATGACAACAATTCACTTCGAAAATGATAAACCCTTCATGACGCGCATAATAGTAACCACCGACGTGAGACAAACACTTCGGCGCGTTACGAAAACCTTGACTTGATTTGAAAAAAGTATACAGTTCAAACTATCAAGCCCAACAAAAGAAAATGCAAAATCATCAGAAAATGTACACTAATACGAACAAAAAAAAATCAACGCGACCACATTCCGTTGCGTTAATATTTTTCCACCGCCACCGGTCAAAATTCGCTGACTGCTACGATTTTCCTGCAAGAGTATCGAACACTCAACAAGCGAGCAAATTCAACAAAACAAAACAAAACAAAAAAAAAAGGTTAAATATGAGTAATTTACTTTATTTTTGTTTGTTGTTGCTATATTGATAAAGAAAACGAAAAAAAAAAAAGCAAAAACAAAAGGTTTTCAACAAGTTGCTGTTCACGAGAGGTGGGGAAGGCAAATACTATAACGGAAGAAAATGTAGCAGCCGTATCTAAACAAGTACCAGCGTTCATGCACGCCGTAGTGGATGAGTGGTTCGCTATTTGTGAGGCACCATTTGAACTCGGACACATAAAGAATGGGAGCACAAAATTATTTCTTGTCTTGTCGCTCGTACCTCCAGAATTTATGATCAGCCTACCATTTACTATTAAAGCCCGAAAGGATTATGCACGGCTGAAAGACACTGTTATGACTAAGCATGAAACACCGCAGTTGGAAACTTTCAAAAAGTTAATGACCAGCTCACAAATGACGAGTCTGAATTGAAAGATTGAAACCATCAATATTCACCGATACTGATGATAGAAATAAGTAGTAAAAATAAAGGGCGACCCGAAGACACCTTTTCCAATAGCTACTACATAGAAGAGTAGGGGAAAGCGCTACTACTTTCCCTAGATTGCTCCTCTTTATCCTTGATACGTACCTTATAGTGTTGAGTGGTAAGCAAGGAGGTATCAGGTGCCGTTTTTAAGTCTTTAGTATGACGCGACCTTGGATTGAACCCAGGGCTCCCGGATCATTAGCGAACATTCTACTCACTAACCTCAAACAAAGCCAAACTGATTAAAACAATATCGAAAACACCATCACCAACACTTAAAAGACAAAAAGACTGACCGCAAGAAGCAATGGTCACACGCTCAGGCAGATGTGTTCGTTTTAGAGAACATTACAACTAATTATACTATTCATAAAAGATGTATATATATATAATATATATTGATAAGAATAATACACACACTTTTTAAGAGACTGTCTTTCTCTCTAATGCATTCTTAAGGTAGTTCTGCTTGAGGATATGTTGTGGGGATTGAATTAGAAATTTAAAAAAAACACCAGGTATATAATTAAGGAATTTTTTTTTTATAATAATCATTTTTCGTCAATTATATTTTATTCAGTTTGGTAAGGCTTTGAGTCATTTGGTGCAGTTTTTCGCTAGCGTGGAAAGGATATGACAATCACCATTTGTGATGATAAACTCAAGATTGAAAATGGGACTGGAGTGCGAATGACGTCATGCACAAAAGAGATAGGCCTGAGAATTTGAGGATTTTGAAAAGACGTCAGTTGGATTTCGATCGTTGAAAGAGAGAGTTGGGTTTTCTACTGTTGAGGCATGCGGTTTAGTTTTTTGGATCTTGACCGGCAGAGATGAATTGAGATCTTAAACATCATATAATGCGCAGCGCATTGGGGTGGGGTCAGCATAGTATGGTTAGCAAAGACTTTTAAGAATTGCGTCTCTCTCCTCGTGACCGAAGCCAGGACTTAATAAACCCGTTCGTATCTGAAACAAAAGAGTCCGCCTGTATTTGTATATGTGTTTGTATTTCTGTTATTATTGAGATCATCGTGATTATACAATACAACAATAACATAAAAAAAAATAAATAAAATAAACACGAAATAAAATAAACAAGTACAAAAATATCAATTCCCCGGGGGGAAGCGTGTTCTGCATATGCCTGAAAAAAATAGGCTTCTAAGCGCTAAAAAGAAACTCTTGGTCAGATCTCTTTACACCGTTCTATGGAGTAGACAGCTTTTTTTCCTGGCTCAGGAAAAACGGTCCCCACCACGTGTGTTGTTGACTTGTGGAATAAAACTGACGTTTAAAGTATCGTTGTCTTTGTCTTTTCCAACCTTAATTCATTTACAGCTTGAGCCAACAGCAAGAAGATGTCGAGTGGATGGAATAAGAAGAAAAAGGAGTCAGACACAAACCTTAAAATCTCCCGACAATACCAACAATTCACCACAACCACGATAAACCTTTCATCACACCCATACTCTCAGCCTGTTATTTTTTTTTCCGTTTGTATGTTCTACTAAAATGCAGACATTTTTAACTGTTTAAACTAATTTTCAAATCCTTTTGTGTTCCTCAAACATTGAGGTCTGCAAACACACACACACACACACACACACACACACACACACAAACACACCACACACACACACACACACACACACACACCACACACACACACAAACACACACACTCATCCTCTGAATAGGTTCTTTATTTTTTCACGTTTTTTTATATTTACGAGGATCATTTAATAAGTTTCCAGACTTTTTTCGTATGGGCACTTTTATTGATAGTACACACATGAAACCCTAGTCCCCTTCAAAGTAATCTCCCCCTTCTGCAATGCAGTTGTTTTACCGTTCCAACAAACTCTGGAAGGTCCCGTGGTAGTCCTTTTTTGTGAGGGTGTCAATGACCTTCGCCACAGCCTCTTTCATCTCCTTCATTGTCTTATAACGACAGCCTCTGAGCTAAGGGAATAAGCAAAAGTCACAGGGAGCAAGGTCTGGAATATAGGGAGGCCGAGGAACTATCTTGATGCCCGTCTTGCTCAAATAGTCTGTGACAAGGATGGAGTTGTGGACTGGGGCATTGTCCTGGTGGAAATGTTACTGACCCGATTTGAAGAGTGCTATCATCTTCCGAGGGAATCTCTTCCAGAACTCCCTTATAACCTCAACATAGTACCCCTAACCCTAACCCTTTGCCAATCAACTCTGGTGTATTGACTTTCTTACTCCTCCCACACCTCTCATCATCGCTCACAGACTCCCTACCTTCCTTGAATTTTTTATGCCACTCAAAAACTGGTGCTCGATTCGTGCAAGATGGTCCAAAAGCAGTCTGAAGCCTTCCATACGTTTCTGTGGCGTTTTTTTTTTCCAAGTTTAAACAGAATTTTATTGCATATCGTTCTTCTAAAGTGTCTTCACGTCCAGACTGCATTTATGAAATTCACCAGCAGTGAGAATCAGACTTTAGTAGGGTGTATTCCAATTGCTGCTATAGCTGTTCATTTGAACATGATCTCCTAAGATGTATAGCAATAACATATTGAATTTTCAAGAATCTACGACAATTTAAAATGCCTGTACAAAAGGCAACTTATTGAAGGCACCACGTTTATACTGTCGGGTTTCTTTTCATTTTCATATATATATATATACTATATAAACTATTTATTCTTGATCACAAAACCTATTGACAGGAGAGGAACAAATATGTTGTCTCATTACTTTTTTGAAGACAAAATCATTCAAAGCTATTCAATATAGATGCAATCCATTATGATAATGATTTATACCTAAGAACAGAAACTAAAAAAAAAAAAAAAAAGATTGCATGTCCTGGAAGCTGATTTAAAAACAATTTAAAAAAACAACAACATCAATTTGATGTCCCTTGTTCAAAGAATGCATTTTCCTAGGACTTGTTCCAAATGACCGCCATTTCGTTTGTCTCAGTTAAAAATCATTATCATATTAATGGGTTCCATCTATTTTGTGATACACTGTTTACATATTCAGAATCGTGGATCAGTAAGACTATTGGCTAAAACATTTCAGCCAAATTCTAATTTGAAATTATTGGAATTCATATTAATTGTTAACATTAACTAAAGTTCGCTTTCCGATATTTCCATTAATATAAGATGTTTTCTAATTTGAGGTTACCACTCTACCTTTTAAGAGGAACTCTAACACAGAATTAACATCTGCCGACATCTTAAGAGACGTGGGAATATAAATATCAGAATTTTTTCCAAGTGGCTCCGAATGGGATTGCGTAAATATATATATATATATATATATATATATATATATATATATATATATATATATATATATATCAGTCTGTTGGGGGCGTGCTTCCGTATGTGAGTTTGTTTTGCGGGTGGACGTGCATGTTTATTTGTGTTATTCATGCCTATATAGGTAGTAGGTATATAAACAAGTGTATACACATACACTCACACTCACATTTACACACATGCATACATACGTGCATATATATATATATAGAGAGAGAGATAGATAGATAGATAGATAGATAGATAGATAGGCAGGCATTGTAATTGATCGTAGTGCATACGCGTATTCATAATCTCTATGTGTGTGTGATTTATGTGATTACGTTTTTCCCTTAGTTTTGGTTGAATTTACATATACATTCTCGAACAGATACTTGCAATATTGTTTTCTGTCTGTCTGTCTGTCTCTCTCTCTTTCTTTCTTTCTTTCTCTTTCTCTTTCTCTTTCTCTCTCTTAAACACACACACACACACATACGCAAACACGCATGCACACACACACACACACACACACACACACACACACACACACACACACACACACAGACACACACATATATATGTGTGTGTGTGTGTGTGTTTGTGTGTGTAATAGAGGATAACTCATATGTATGTATAGATAGAGATTGTAAACGCCTAAAAATATTAAGAAAAAGTATATATAATATAAACCGAATATGCATATGTGTGTGTGTGTGTGTGTGTGTGTGTGTGTGTGTGTCCATGTGTGTGTGTGCGCGCATTATGGTTCATTCTTCCATACTTTCCGGTTTCGATGACCCTTGAACGTCAGCCATACGAACTGAACGTGATCTTTTTAATGAATTTCCTCTGCAAATAGCGAATGGCCGATCTATCATTCTCTCCATCACTTCTAGAAGCGAGCGTGGACGAGATTTGGTCCAGGTTATTTACGTCCACACGTTGGTGTAGGTCCCCCCCTCTTAATTCGGTGCAGTCGGATGAGGACCGAACTATTCAATCATGCAAATCGATCAAACCCTATCAAGAGTTTTGGCAGCTTGTCTTCAGCCCCAAGCCACTACCCAACATTACGCTACTGTTTGGTAGACACATCAAATTTTAGTTTGTTGATTGTAGCTTCTGGAATTTTTTTCACTCTGGGTCTCCCCAGGTTTCTTTTTATACATGCATGTGTGCGCGTGTGTGTGCGTGTGTGTGAGTATATATATATATATATATATATGAAAATGTACATTGGTAGGATTGTAGGAATGTAATATATATATGTACATATATATATATATATATATATATATATATGAAACGTGTACATGGGTAGGTAGTTATGTACGTTATAAAAAGATATTGCATTTACACAATGATTTTACCACATAGCCCCGCATATAAACTTATCTGACAGAAGCGAAACACACATGCACTCACCCACAAATCTCGTACGAAGACACATGCAGTCACGCACATCCACATCCACACACCAACACCCACGTATATATATATATATATATATGTATTCTTAAAATAATTTCACATTTATATATACACATGCATGTGCATGATTTATGTAAATGTGTATGTGTGCGCAATTACCTTTTATCAAATACACACACACACACACACACACACACACACATATATATATATATATATATATATTATCCTGAAGAAGTAGACTTCCAGCATTTCCTCGGGGATCTGGTGCCAGGATATTAACAGCAGGTCCTTATCTATGAAGCAGGTCTCAATTGTCCTGCTAAAAGATTCCTTGGCCATCGAAGAAGACAGATCCTATGAAGGGGTGTGCTCATCAGTCTTTTTTCCCTGACGTTACATCTCGATTCCTCACCTCCTTCGTCCCGTGTAACTTATCTTTCCCTCTTCAACATTTTTCCCAAGTGTATCTTAATACAGTCGAAACAAAAATGAAGGGGTACAGTTTGGAATAATGTCCTTTGCCAACATTTTGAGTAGTGGTATGTTCTACTTGCTTTGAAAATCAGCGTTGGTAACCATGGTTTTTCACTTGGAAACGGAAATTCTCTCCATTCCCAAGTAATTCATTCAAATCGAAGACTCGAAGTATAGCTGAACTTATTTCTGCTTTTAACACAAAAGTTTTCGTGTCAGTGTTTACTATGAATGTATAAGACCTATTAATAAGGAACCTAATCTCATTTTCTATACACACACACACACACACACATATATATATATATATATATATATATATATATATATAAAATTGATAACAAAGTAATCCAAGCAAAAGAAGAGATTTCTTGTTTACTTGTTTTATCCTATCACCTTCTTTCTTCTTCCCATCGCCTTTTTATCAATCCTTTTACACACTGTTTCTTCCGTTTTCCACGTCTCTCTTCCTTCCTTCCTTCCTTCCTTCTTTCCTTCCTTCCTCATTCCTTCTGTTTTCTTTTTCTTCCTTCTCTTGATTCGAAACATTCTCGATGCGCAAATGGAACATATAAAGTCTATTTAATATTTCCAAAAAGTCGCATAATGTAATTTAAAAAGAAAACGCTGATAGACTTATTAAACATTCACCTTTCTACCGATATATATATATCTTCCCTAAGTTTTGGTAAAACTTTTTAAACATCCAACGTTGATTTACCGTCACTAATATCCTCCCTCCTAGTGCTGATGATGGTTCATCAGCTATAGTGTCAACGATGTTTCTCAATAAATCTCTCTTAATTATCAGTAACATTCATTTTTTATTTAATCGACCGTGAAGCTTCATTGATAAACAATATAATTATTCAATCTCTTTATGTTTTCATTTGCTTTGTTTTATGCTTTTTTTTCTCCGTTTTTTTTTTTGTTTTATATTTTTGATGTTTTTTAAAATAATTACATGAAGTATACAGCAGCTCTAATGTACTATGATTTTTCTCCGAATTAGTTTTCGTACCAGATTCAAGTTTTCAGGACTCTTATGAATATTCTAGATAAGATCAAAGTGTGGTGATCTTGATGGTACATATATTTTCACTGAACTCCCGATACTTCCTTCTCTTTTTCAGAACTTAAGCACCGTTCCAAGGGCACAAACTACAATTGGTATCCCCATCAGTCTTACGTTCTACAGTTGCTTCATTTCGTTGATACTTTCTTATATTTATTTTACGTGTATCACTTTTTAGGAGAGATTCAAGTTTGTGCTTTTACTCTTTCTGACCATTTCAGTCTCTGGTTTAAATTTCTGTGGGTTTGATTTCCCATCCAATCGTTTCTAGTGAGGTATTTATTCTTTGCCAGTTTACTACATTCGCTTATTACGTAATTTTCTGTTTTATCTCAGTCACAGGATTCGTTCTCATTGGTCAATTTTTACATACTGAGCATTATGGGAATACATATATATATATATATATATATATATATATATATATATATATACGTGTGTGTGTGTGTGTGTGTGTGTGTGTGTGTGTGTGTAAATAATAGACTATTTCTTTCTGGATATGAAGCTTCAATCATATGCATTACACGATGGTAAAGTGGTTTTATTCATATATATATATATATATATATATATATATATATATATATGTGTGTGTGTGTGTGTGTGTGTGTGTGTGTGTATTACAAACGAAGTGAGAAATTCATCAATTCACTAGGTTTACTTTTTCTCTCAACACACAGGCCAAGCTATAAAGGAAATATTTGAAGACACGAACAGACAGAGAAAAATATCCATGCAGTCACACCTACACAAACACACACACAGACATAGAAACATAGCCATATATATATATATATATATATATATATATATATATATATATATATATATATATATATATTCAGATTCTTTTCGTGGTAGCAAAATTAATGACATACCTGGCACATTTTGTTTCAGCCTTTGTTTACGTCTCTCTTTATAACTGTCTCGATTGCGTCTCTCTTTATGTCTGTCTCGCTTTTTTTCTATTGCTCTCAACATATAAAATAATACATATCTCTTTTTTTCCTCCTTTCTTTCTTTTTTACACATAGTTGAAAACGGTCAACTAAAATCAATTGTTTCTATTGTTCTCTTTCTATATTCGTCCTCCGGAACCCTTGAATCTAAGGGAAATTGAAACGATCTTCCAAAGCACAATAGCAAATTGTGCAGCTGTCGATTACAAGTAGACTGGGGTCATCTTAGTAAACTCATTTCTCACATACGAGACAACGAATTAATTGATTAAACTAAAAATTGTCCCGTATGGAACCCAGACTTGCTTTACTTACCGAAAATTCTAAAAGGAAAGAAGAAGAGAAAAGTAATAAGCTAAGATTCATTACACTAAAACCAAGTAAAAACTTTCGAAATAAATGAAAGAAATATCCGGTTATAAAAAACTAACATGTGTTGTATTATATATTAAAAAAGATAGCAACATATTTTATAATAAAACTATTAAAAGTATTTAAAGAGTTAAAACCTGCCTTTACCCACATATCAAACAACCAATGTACAACCCATCAAGACGAATTGGCAAAGAATTTGCAGAATGTATTCTCTACGGCAATGTTATCCTCCTCCAATAAAGAGGGAGCATAAGGATCACATTACACTGCGTCTGATTATTAAATCAGAAAAGTTACTTGAAACCAAATAATTGCAGGGAAATTAGTATGAGATTATAATAATTCAATCCGTACGAATGTGTACAAATTATAAGGTTTTCTTAAAAATTATCGGAACTATTTAAATTTATACTGATTATACAAGTAAATATTGTCCAGTCGGCAGGGGCTGTAGAATACATAGACTATATCACTGCAGAGAGGTAAGACCCCCCAATGAATGTCCTGGATATGACACAAAAAAATCTGATAGTTAGACTCTAATAATTCTGGAGCTTTGGGGAATGTGGAGTACCCATTCATTGCCATCACTCCTAGGTCCACACTGGGTGGGATTGGTAGCATCTGATAGGATCCTATCTATGGGTCAATAGAAATAAACTGAATATCTATGCTAAACTGAATTGCTTGAAATAGAACTATTTTGACATTTAAACTGCGTTCTTCATTTAAACTGCGTACTTCTGCTAAGCTAAATTGCTTAGAATAGACCTGTTTTGACATTCAAACTGGAAACTAGAGCTAAATTGAATTGTTTGAAATAGAACTGTTTATTTGTATTACATCGACTTGGCATTAAATTACCTACAAAGGTTGATATGCCATAAAACACAAACAAACAATTAAACAAAATCAAGTAAAGAATATTTACTTTAAGGTTTAATTCTTCATAGTTAGTTTATTATTAGTCACTTGAAATTACATAATTGTTTCCGAATTTTTTAAAAAATTCTTTTTAATAGCATATTCTACCATTGCGAAATTAACCTTGCCGTGGTGAAAGCTGAAGAACAGAAGAAACTCTGAGTAACTACTCAAAGGTTTATTGATTACAGCAGCTTGTAGGTAGTGGCTCGGAGAAAGTAAGAGAGTTTGGAAACCGGGACGTCCGCGTAAGCTAGGTGAAATGAATCAACATATCATGATGAAAAAGAGAGAGAAAACTCATACCTTGAACTTTCTTCCTGGTTTTCTGCTGTATTTCTAACATGCTTGCACGCTGGTTTGCGTCTAGTCTAAGCCTTCTTTTATAGAGCGCACCCCAAAAATGAGGCTCGGAAACTTTCGTCTCCTTAAATCATCGTGATTGGTGTTTAATTCTATATCTTTATCACTAAAAACACAAGTCTTTCCCTCACTTCCACCACTCGCGTTGAGGGCAAAAACATCCGCTTCCGCAGATGCCACATATGCATACAATATTTTTTGGGACCTCCAGTTTTCTAAGATATTTTTAACCATAAGAGCATTGGCCTGACGTTTCGGAAACTGTCTTCTTTTTAATTCGTTTATTTTTTTCAATTTTAATTTTCTATGAGCCTCTCAATTACACTACAATATCAAAGTTACCGAAATAGATTGACGTCGACATTAAGTAACTTGAAATTGTTTTACATATAAAGCTAACCTACCAACATTAAACCATCAACCTGAGTTGATCAAAGAGTCTATAAACTAAACTTACAGATAATTTAAATAATGTACCTTTGACCTGATTCCTTTTCAAAAGAATATTCGATCAGTACGACTAGAAACCATCTCTGAATTGAGTGCATTAGCAAAGAGGTAAACTAAAATGAAATATAAGAATTTGTTAAAAAAAATGAATTCTATTTTCATCTTTGGGCTGAAAATTCATCAATCTAGTAAAATGTGTATCGGTATCATTACAAATGGCAGACTAGTTCACCTAAGAAAGTACACATGAAAAGTTATAGGAAATGCCTAAGCCTGACTTTTCATTATCTATTTTTGTACTGTCTTGTGATGTGTAGAAATGAAAATGTATTTTTTCACCTCAGTGCGGTAGGTAGTAAATACATTTGCTCAGTATTTTAATTGCGGTGATGTCGATATATATGTCGACCTTTTAAGCATGATAACATCTCTACAGAAATAGAGACAGACTTATTCGACAGGGCTAAAGTGTCAAACTTTTACTACTGGTTGACCATTGTGTGGTAATGAGTTGGATTTTTTGCTTTGTAAGTATAAGTTGACCTCTTGTTTGTTTGTTTTTTAAAATATTTTAGGCTTAAAAGTCAACCTATACGCCACAATTTACGGTAATGGATGCAAAAATAGCCTTTTCTATCTTTGAGTTATAGAATTGGATAACTTGCGCCTAGATACTAAATTAGTGGGAAGATATGCTGAGTGACGGATATCAATCTCTATGTTTTACATAGTCGGGGGTTAGGCAAATAGTTCAGTCAATTTATCAAAGTGAAAAAATATCTTTATTCGCCACAGAACGATATGAAGTCATTTTATTTTATCACGGTTTTAATTAGTGGTTTGCGAAGGGCAGGGACTTATTCTTTTGATTGAGAAAAGTATTTTCTTGCTTTGGTTCGATTTATATTCTTATCTGCGAGTCAATTAAGAGTTTAAACATGAAAAGTTTGAGGATTGGTTCAAGCCCGTTATTGTGTTGGTCAAGTCACTGATAGGAGGGTTATTTTCAATAACACTCAGAGGAAACGAAATTACCCGAGGAAATTCAAAAGTTGTAAATCTGCAAAAATAAAATCATTTTAATACTAAGAGGTCCGAGTTTATTTATTTCTTGCATTGGGAAAGATTTTGTCCCTTCCTCCATTTTGTTCCTCAATGAAACTATTCCGGTGATTTTGGAATTTCGACCATCAGCGACGAGCCGTCATTTTGTTCAAGAAAATTAATCGCACTGCGGGGCATTTCTGTGAGTCGATTAAAGACTGCTTGAAATCCAGCGTGGGTAGTTAAAAAACTGGTGCAATGGCCAGAATACACCCAGAATAATTTAAGAAAAAACATGCGGTCTATGAGAACCTCAACAGACAAAGACCAACTGAAAGCAGAGAAACTACTCAATGAATATATATCCAGCTTCACTCTACACAGAATTCACCAACAGACAGCATTTACCAGTGGAAATGAAAGCACCAAAAACACTTCGAAAAAAAACAACACTTCAATATCTATATACAAGTAACTGTAAGTTAGAAAAGAAACAGAACTTAATAGTGATATTTTCATTTGAAATAACCCACTTAACATTATCTAAAACAGAAAATATACTAATCTCAGTTCAATTAGAGACTGGTATTTTTGACAAAACTGAGTTCACACTATTACATGTGCACATATTCTTTATATATTATTTACTGATTTACTGGGCTATTGACCTAATGAGTAGAGTGTCTGCTAATGGTCCGGGAGACCGGGGTTCAATCCCTGGTCGAGTCATACCAAAGACTAAAAAACTGGTACTTGACGCCTCCTTGTTTAACACTCAGCATTATTAGGTAAGGATCAAGGGTAAAGTGGAGCAATCCAGGGAATGGAGTAGCGCTCTCCCCTACACCTTGGTGTAGTAGCTATTGAAAAGGAAGCCTTTGGGTTACCCTCGAATAAGGTTGCCAACTTTACTTACTGATGTTAGTTTAATACAAAGCTTAAATTATGGAGCGTTTGCTGAAAATTAAACAATGGTCTGCTGAGATACCTTGTCAAACCAATACATCCAAATATATATTTTTTATGGAGAGAAAGCTTGACGGCAATTGCACAAGAGTGCTGCGAGTTGTATTGAACAAGTCCTGGAGACAACATTCCATAAAGCAGCGACTGTACAGACGTCTACCACCTACCTCGAAAACCATCCAAATTAGATCAACAAGACACGCGGTACACAGCTGGAGAAGTAAGGGTGAGCACATATTTAATGTAGTCCAGTGGACTCCTTCACACGGGCAAGCAAGGGTAGGGCGACCAACTAGATCCTATCTACAACAGCTCTGTTCTGATATAGGATGTAGAAGGGAAAATCTGCCGAGATCGATGGACGATAGAGACGAGTTGCGTGAGAGTGACAGGGAAATCTGTGCTCGTGGCCTGTCATGATAGGGATATAAAATCCAAAATACATTGACAGAGGAAACTTTTTGTAATAAGTAAAGTTAGCGACCTTAGTCGAGGGCGGCCGGAAGGCTCCCTTTTCAATGCCTACTACACCGAGGTGTAGGGGAGAGCGCTACTCCTTTCCCTGAATTGCTCCAATTTAGCCTTGACCCTAACCGTATAATGATGATTGCTGAGCAAGGCGGCATCTAGTACAATTTTTTGAGTCTTTGGTATGACTCGACCTGAGATTGAACCCTGGTCCCCTAGACTATTAGCAAACACTCTACTCATTAGGCCAATGGCCGGTGCTTCGTGTTATACAGCTATGATGAAAAGGTGAGAATAATCAATTGCTTAAAAATGTTTGATCAATCAAAGAGTGCTCTAATGCTGACCAGCAGAGGAGTATAAAAACAAAGAGAAAGTTGAAAGTTTAGTTTCTTCTGAGAGATACAAGGGTGCAATTGACCCCTGTACAATAACCAGATGATTCAAGACATTTTTATGGTCGGACATTCTCAGCTAGTCATAAAATGGCGTCTTCCAAAGCCGTACTCCAAGCCATTGAGGCAAATTCGGTGAGTAGCACTCAGAGAGTATGAGGTGAATTTGGCATCTGGCAGTCCAATATAGTGTATCACGTTCATAACCTCAGGAAAAGTATTAAGTATTGCCAAATTGTTCCTCACGTTACCAAAATATTGCAAAATATATTAAGCGTAATGATAACTGAAAAGTAATTGCTCTTACTAAGAAGGGAAAGAACTGAACTATGCATATTATTCTACACACAAACATATATATATATATATATATATATATATATATATATATGTGTGTGTGTGTGTGTGTGTGTGTGTGCGCGTGTGTGTGCGTGTGTGTGTGTGTACATTCTATATTTTTTAGAACATCTTTTCTCTAAAGCTTACCCAAAATATGATTAAAAAAAATTACACAAGCACACTCCATCTTCAGTTGAAACTTCAGTCATCTTCTCAGAAAACCTATCTATCTATCAATCTATCTATCTATGTGTGTGTGTGTGTGTGTGTGAAGAGAATGAGAGAGAGAGAGAGAGAGAGTGAGAGAGAGAGAGAGAACGAGAGAGAAAGAGAGAGAGGGAGATAGAAGGAAGTGAATTGGAATCATAACATGTACGGCTTATTCTACCAAAACAACACTCCGTTTTAAATATTGGTACTTAAACCATGGAACCATCCTACTTAGTTAAAATGAAAACTTTCTGCATTTTCTCGGAAAGGCTTTCCGAGAAGATGCAGAAAGTTTTCATCTATGTGTATGTGTGTGTATGTATGTGTGTACACGCATGAATACTTGTATATATGCACACATAAGGCTACAAATACACTTGTAGCAATATTCACACACCTTTATATGCACACATACAGATACATATATATATATATATATACACACATGTACACATATTTATATTCACACATACATATATATATGTACATATCTGTATTTGTGTGTGTGTGTGTGTGTGTGTGCGTGTGTGTGTGCACATATATTCCATCCACACTGAAATCTAATATATACGTAAACACCTAATTTATCTTCTGTCTTGTATCAACCGCCCTCGTTTATGTTTTACCTTTCTCGAGGCGCAAAGCACTGTGATATACCAACAGAAATGTTCCCATGCGCACTGATCTAATTTCAAAAGCGTAATGATCGTTTTTCCATATATTCTGTGTTGTGTCCACCCTTTCCCTTTCCATTCACTACTAACTCCTCCATCGGTTGTCCCCGGACAAATAGCTCACACGTGCCAATCAAAGAGGTCTGTATCCGATGCGAACGAGCGAGAAAACAGACCTCATGGGAATTTAACAGTCGATCAAGTGAAGAATAAATTGGGTGTAGATAGGCCGCTAATGCGAATATTTAAAATTAATCAATCAAACAATCAATCTATCGATATATCTACATATCTTCTAGAAGATCTCTGTTTATCTGCAGACTCCATTTTCTCTTAACTACGCACCAACCGATATCTTCATCTCTAAAACTACCCATCCAACTCTCAGTCACTTTTGCATTACATTTTGTGTGGATGTATTGCTAATAAGGGCCAATCATGTGGTCACAATAATAGCAGGTTCTCACATGCTCCAGAGGATACATATTGAAGTCACGTAAAATGAGAAAGTTTAGAACAGTGATTGTTTAAAGTGTAGAATACTGTAGACTTTCTTTTAATCGTTTGACTTGTAGGCGTGTTTTATGGCATATCAACCCCCACAGATTATTTAATGCCAAATCCATCATTGTAAAATAACAGCAGTGGATTATTTAACCCATCGTCCGGGGTGATAAATGAGTTCATACCTTCCCTTAGCCTGTTAGAGTAAATATAATCGTGTGACTGGAATTCAACCTCGCTTACGACATGATTGCAGTCCAGCACGTTATTCATGATGACTCCCTCTGCCGTTTAAAGTGGAATACGGTTTGGTTTGGTTTCTTTGTTTGATGGCATATTAACCTTTGTAGGTTATTTAATGCCAAAGCCACTCTCCGAGAAGAACAGTAGTGGTACTATTTAACCCATATCTGGGAGGATAAGAGGGTATTTGCCCGAAAGTGAACTCGCGTACTACGATTCCGCAGTCCATCGCTTTAACCATTACGCCACGAGGGCACCTCCCAAAATGGAAAACGTGAGATGCTATCAAAAATACATTGAATAATACATACATGTTTATTTTTTTCTTTGTTTGTCTTTGTATTATTTATTTATTTTTTGTTTTATTTGTCAATCGTTTTATGTTAAGCAGGAAATAATTTTCTGGTCATGGTGATTCAATTCACAATATAATTTCCCTACCTTAAAAAAAATAAGTAAAGTAAAGTTGGCGACCGTAGTCGAGGGCGATCGGAAGGCTCCTTTTTCAATATCTACCACACCAAGGGAGGGAGCTACTCCTTTCCCTGGATTGCTCCACTTTACCCTTGATACATACCTTATATCGCTGAGTGTTAAGAGGAGTTATCAAGTACCATTTTGAAAGTCTTTGGTATGACGCGACATGGGATTGAACGCAGGTCTCCCAGATTATTGGCGAACACTCTACCGACTAGACCAATGAGCCGGTTATGAAAAATATACATCTATATCCTTGCCCTTGAGGTCATAATAATTACGAGGATGCGTATCTCTAATCCTCTTGGGAAGACGTGGCTCTGGAGGTGACGATGTCCTCTGTAAAGAGTACGGCTGTAACTTACAATACACATTCAGGTTAATTGGCCACGCAATTACCATGACTAGCTAATTTGGCGTTACTTGCGTGCGATATAGACTGTTGGTTAAGTTGTAGAGTTTTGGCTCTGCAATCTGTGGTCGCTGATTCGATTTTCAGTGGTGGAGATCACGGTAATGAGACCTAATAAGGTCGAAACAGCTGTCCAGTGTTTCTGTATGTCGTGCGTAAGTGTTCGCCGGATTTTCTGGTGAAGGTGATTCAATTAACAATATAATTCCTCTACTAAAAAATGTACAAATTCTGTTAACTGTTTTGTCTTAATGAAGTTAAAGATTTAAGGAATTTTCTTGGATATTACTACATAGAAGATAGCTCATTTACTTGTTATCTAATATAAATCTTAATAAATTTTTCGATTGATTTAACCCATAATGATAAGTGTCTATGATCTATTTGAACATACTAAGAACATACGAGTTGGTATCGAAACAGGAACATTTTTTTCAATTCTAATTTAAACATTTACATTAAATCGTTAATGAATTGACGGATGGATAGAATTATTAATTTTCGCGGGATATAATCACTTGAAAGGTTATTTTATGCACAGAGTTTAGAGTATCACGTTCATTTTACGTTAATATTTGCATTATATGTTGTTGTTTCGTAAGATTGAACAGTCAGCTGGATGGGGGGGGGCTATAGAATACACCGACTGCATCCCTACAAAGGGGGAAGACCTCCCAACAAGTGTCCTGGGTATGACACTAAACAATCTGATAGTGAGGTTCGAGTAATCTTGGAACTTTGTAGAATGCGGAGAACCCATTCATTGACATCGTTCCCAGGTCTACTCAGACCGGAAGTGGTAGCACCCGATAGGGTCCTATGTATGGGTCAAAAAGAACAAAATGGCGTACTTATGCTAAACTGAATTGCTTGAAATAGAATTGTTTTTAACATTGAAAATGTACTTACGCTATACTGAATTGTTTGAAATAGATCTCTTTTGACAAAACCTCTGCTTGTACTAAAGTAAATTGTTTGAACTAGAACTGTTTGACAAAACTGAATAGCTTGAAATAGAAATGTTTTTGACAATTGAGCTGCGAACTAATGCTTAAGTGAACAGATTAAAATAAAACTATTTATTTATATAAATTGGTTTTGGTATTAAATAACCTGCGAATGTTCAGATGCTGCAAACCGAAACAAACAAACAAACAAACGTTTCTGAGGAGTTCAAATTTTGTCAATATTTTTCAAATATTTTTTTGCTCACAGTCCTAGTGAATACAAACACTTTATAAACAGATCTTACTCAAAAATTAGACCCTAACAGGTTTAATCATTAAGGATTGGAGTGGGCCAGAGAGTTATGACAAAGAAATAATTATCTGTACACTCAGAGTTCCAGAACCGGAGCCTCGCCATCAGATGCAGTTTACTGCCCTACCAAAGACACTACTTTTTGGGTGGGAACTGGATGATGAACCAGTTCATTTTTTTGCACAGACTTATGTGAAAAATATTTGTTTGTTTGTTTGAATTTTATGGCTTATCAACCTTCGTAGGTTATTTAATTCTAAATCCATGTTTATATATAACCCGTTCTATTTCAAACAATTCTGTTTAGCAAAAGTACACACTTTAAATGTCAAAAATATTTTTTATTTCAAGCTATTTAGTTTAGTCAAACAGTTCTAATTCAAACAATTCAGTATAGTTTTGTTTTCACACATTTAGATGTCAAAAGAGTTCTTTTTCCAACAATTCAGTTTAGCGTGAGTAGAGATTCTGTATTGAAAATAGTTCTATTTCAAATAATTCAGTTTAACATATGTAAAGGAGTTTTAATATCAAAACATATTATAAATAATTCAATTTTGCTTAAGTACGATTTAGTACTATTTGACCCATAGGCAGAACCCTATAAAGTGCCTCCACTCCGGGCCGGAAGGGAACAGGGAGCGATGACAATAGAATGTGTACTTCGCATTTTCTAAAGCTCCATGTGACGAGAGTTTATTTTACGCACGTGTGACGTCGGGGCAGTCTGGCATTTGACCCATCGCAAAATAAGTCCTAGTCAAGGCACCTTTTTCGGGCATAAGGTAACTGGCAAATAATGTGGAGGTTAATTTGGGGCTAAAAGGACCGCCGCAAATTTCACTTTCACATCCCCCTACCAAGCCCTTTCGTTTTCCTACCCCCTCGGATAACGGAAAACATGGACTTCTAGATTAAGATAAAATACAATTCACTCCAGTCGGAAATTCCAATTTCCTGTATAATGTTTTTAAGGCGAATAAGACATTTAGCGAGAATAAATTGAAGCAAATGAAGCTGAAAAAGATATATGCAAAAGAAGGCAACTCGACAGATAAACAACATAACGAATATATTTCAACATAAGGGAACATTTAAACTACAACAACATTTTGATAGGTGAGGACCAAACAAATATTAAAGGTGCCGGCTATATTACATCAGCAGACAGTCTTAAACACAAATGTCTCTCTTGACAGTCCTTTTCTTCTTTCTTCTTTCTTTCTTTCTTTCTTTTTACATTTGAGTTATGAAACGAATCTTTTCAGTCTATTTCTTTCCTTTTCTTAATACATATAAATTCCAATATTTGGGAAGGTTAGGAGGAAAAACAGTTTTAAGATCTACTTAGCTTTTTCGAAGAGTTCATTTCCTAGATTCCTCTTTTTACGGGGGTGCATTTCTCTAGAATCTGGCGGGAAGGCACCAGTTATCTTTTGTCCAAAGATTCTGTTCCGCTCTTTCCCCGGAGCGGGCTATAAATCGACGTCTTTATCCGTCGATTTCTGTCCCCAAACTGACGAGTCTTTTTTTAATTTTTTCTGACGAAAAGGTGCTGTTTTCGGCGCTGAAGGCTTCGGCCAATAATTTGGCTACTTCCTCCTCCTGACCGATCATGCTACTCAATGACCTACATTCTTTTATCCGTCCACCCGGTCACAGGTCATGGAGTGCAGGCAGCCCTTAGATTTTCATTCTGACCTGGATTCGTTACTTCGTTCAACAGGCTGGCCGCGAGGAATTGACCTTCATTCATATCCCTCTTTTAACGGTCAATCTTTGGGGCCTGTTAGTTCAAACACAGACAGTAGGGGAAATTGATCTTACTTTTCCCCTCTTAGTTGCATACCGCGTCACACTCCAGCATTGCTGAAGCCTCACTATCAGTTTGTTTAGTGTCATATACAGGACACTCGTTGCAGAGTGTCTTACCTCTCTGCAGAAATGCATTCGGTGTATTCTACAGCCCCAACCTAGCCGACCGGGCAATATGTGATATTAAGCATTCATCTTTAATAAATATTCTTGACTCATTGATAACACCCTAACCGGAACTATAAGTCTAGATAAAAGTGAATTTGGGATTAATGAAAATGAAAGGATAACCTACCCTCCGCAGATCTCCACAATTTCAACATCACCATCAGATACTGTTCAGAGTCATACACATGGCACCCCTTTTTGAATGTTTCTAACATCTCTGCAGGGGGTACAGTCTGACTATTCTAAACCTCACTGAAATTAATTAAATATGATCTTAAGATATTGAATAATGTGCATGTCTCTGTAAATTATTCAATAAAGAAAAGATGTCTCGGCGTCTAGATGAGTTAATGCCAATTTCGAAAAAAACAACAACAACAAAAAAAAAAAAAACAAGTCTGGATAATGTTGAAAAAATGTTTCTTTAGTGAAGCATAGTATTGTGAATGTGGATCACCAAATTGACCTCTTGCACTATCATTTTTGTTCTCTTAAGTGAACATTAATCCCAAGGGTAATATCTATGAACGTGGAGGTCGATAAAAGAAACATGATTGTGCTTCTTGACACCATATAAAAAGAGGCGTAATATGCCTCGAATGTGGAACATAATTTTGAGATCGACTTCTCTCCCACATCTCCCCCTCTCTCTCTCTCTCTTTCTTATAGCACCATGAGAGTTGATATTTGTACTTTTACGTCAGTTTGAAACATGTGACCCTATATGTCAACTGCGTTATAATCACGTGACTTAAATTAATGTTTACTTATTTTAAGTCAAAAAAACGTCAGTGGTGTAGAATACAGTCTCACCTGAGAATCTGTAAAGCTAAAGTTGTGATTTTTTTCTTTTTTATTGTTAACTTTTTTGTAATTGAAAATATTATATTATTCTGAATTGTTGTGCATAGATCACTTTAAACAATCTACTGATTGAAAATGCTTTTACTGTTATATTATATCATAATTATATATATATATATATAAATATATTAGTAGTTGTATTTATATATATTTAATAACATAGATATTTATCGGCACCTACTGGTTTCATGCCGTCTTATTATGAAAATGATCATTTTTTTCTCTGCTTGATGATTGTTGTAATTAGACAGTGTGAATGCAGTCGTCGCAGACGGCCACCTGCCTCCTATCACGAAAACTATGGGTGTCCTCGTGGTGTACTGGTTAAAGCGATGGACTGCGGAATCGTAGTACGCGAGTTCGTACTCCAGTCGCGTTATTACGTTCACTTTCGGGCAAATACCCTTGGGAAAGGTATGAACCCCCTTATCTCCCTCCAGCTATGGGTAAATAGTAGGGCAGACTAGGTTCTTCAGCCTTGGTTAGGCAACTAGTCTAGGAGAAGGAAAACTCTGAAGTAAAACCTGTTAAACTCCGCTTAAAATTTGACCTTGTCTCATATCCTGCCCGAGCGGAGGGGTTGGTAAATAGGATCACGAAAACTATTCAAGTTAGACGAACCAGACATGCAGGACACAGCTGAAAAAGCAGGGACGAACTCATAAGTGATGTACTCTTATGGACCCCACACATGGCCGTGCAAAAGCAGGACGACCAGCACGAACATACATTCAGCAACTATGTGAGTATACAGGATGTTGTCCAGAAGACCTGCTTGAGGCGATGAACGATAGGGAAAAGTGGCGAGAGAGGGTCAGGGATATCCGTGCTACTAGCACGAGATGATGATGATGATGATGATGATTCTATAATTGATCTATCACATATATTGAGCACCCTCAAAATTATACCGCTTTTTTTCTGACACAAAATCACCGAGTGAGGTAGTGATAAACATACAACGTCCATATATATATATATATATATATATATATATACCAGCAGCGGCTGATCAAAGTTAATCAGTATGTTGATATATGTTTTTCAAGTCTAGAAACAATTTCAGTATTTTTTATTCATGCGGGTAAATTATAAACTAAATCATATCTGTTTTGAAGTTCATTGTTTTATATTAGATTGGAAAGAGATCCTTAAGGATTGTTTTTCTATAATAAAATTAAAGTCTTCGCTTGATTATGAAGCATCGTCTTTCTTATATTTGCTCGACTAGGTTTATTGTAATTCCTTTTTTATTGGATCGAGTACTGTCATTGTCTATTTTTCTTTTTATCCCAGAACTCACGTGCCAACAGAGGAAAAATGTTTCAATATTGGTCAGTATGTCTTTAAGTCCTATTAATTTAAAATGCTGAATTTTACAAAATGCTATGCTGTATTTTTGTTTGTAAAATAATGCTTCAACTGTGCGTTTTAAATGTAAAGACACGCTTACTTTACTATAAACCCAAATTAAATATATGACTCTGTCCAAATGTCAGCGAACACGGCAAAACGTTTTTGAATCTCTTCTATAATTTAAAAATTCTTAAACCCTAACAGTAGTTTAGAAGAAAAAGTAAAAGCCTAAAACACCCAATGCTACCACAGCAACCCCCGCCCAAAAGAGAAAGGAAAAAAAAAAGAATTGTCATTTGTAAAAGCTCTATAATTCCTAAAGCCTCCTCGGTTCCCAACGGTAGTATTGAAGAAAAACTAAAAAACATAGGAAAATGTCCCAATACCGTCAAAAAAACAAACCAAATTCAGTACCAGTGAAAGTCTGACGAAAGTACCTTAATCTTGGACTTTAACTAAGTTAAAACTTAAGAAAACTTAAATCAAAATTACCACCCCCGACTTTTTTTAAAATTCTCTACGTACACATGGGAAGCAGCATGATGTACATAAAAGTATTTGAATAAACCCATGGACGACAAAACTCAATACCTAAACAGGTCCTAGAAGTGAGTTTGACGACTTTATGCTCAGGATCGTTAGTTCGATCGGGGAACTACTGCTGCTCCTCTATAACAGTGGCTTCTATAGAAGAGAATAAAACAGCCATCAAAAGATAACCATGACCCACACCCAAACCACATACACAAACCGCATCGCTCTTCGCGCGGGTAAAAAAGGGGCGCGTCCTGCTGAGGTTGGAGCACTGGCCTCAGTGTTCGAAAAATCAGCTACAGAGCTCAAACGACCAAAACTACTAAAATGCAAACAAACACTACAAATAGCGACATTTAACGTAAGAACCTTAAATAGAATAGGACAACTACCAGAGCTAATCGCATCGGCCGAAAAACATAAGATTGACATTATATGCATACAAGAACATAGATGCACGCACACCAAAGATATCAAATATCACGAAACTGGCAATGGATGGTCGCTCGTCACTGTATCCTCATGGAAAAACTCTGTCAATGCCACAGTAGGAGGGGTGGGATTGCTAATAGGACCTAGAGCATTAAAAACGCTAAATAGCATTGAGAAAATACAACCTAGAATGATGGCAGCTACTTTTAACGGCAACCCCAGAGCAACAATCATCTCCTGCTACAGCCCTACCAATGTTAGTGAAGAAACTGAACTAGTCACCTTCTACGATGAATTATCCTCAT
Source organism: Sepioteuthis lessoniana (assembly GCA_963585895.1). Classification (NCBI taxonomy): domain Eukaryota; kingdom Metazoa; phylum Mollusca; class Cephalopoda; order Myopsida; family Loliginidae; genus Sepioteuthis; species Sepioteuthis lessoniana. The sequence goes on along the minus strand of CAUZXS010003993.1, from coordinate 77,652 downwards.
TAGTGCGTAGCATCCCGAAACACAACATGTTAGTCATTGGCGGAGATATAAATGCTCAATCCGCGAAAAACGGAAACAACAAATAAAGCCTCCACAACACGTCAAATAGGAATAGGCAACATCTAACAGATTTCATGATAGAAAATAGATTAGCATGCCTCAATACAAACTACCAAAAAAGGGAGGGAAAACTATGGACATACACGTACGCAAACAATACTAAAGCTCAGATAGACTACGTCTTTATAAACAAGAAATGGAAAAATTGTGCAATGAATTGCGAGGCATACTCCTCTTTCGAGGGTGTGTCCAATGATAACCGAATAGACACGGCGAAAATACGGTTAAGCCTACGAAAAAACGCCAAAAGAACTGCGACCACCAAACACTATGACTGGGCCCTATTGAACAACAGAGATATAAGAGATAAATACGTATTAGAATTAAGAAACAGATTCGAAACACTACAAGAAAAGATGGAAAAAAGTACACCAAACGACGAATATGAAAATTTCGTCAATGTGCACCTCGAGGCAGCAGCGAAATGCATTCCAACAAAACTCAAAACTAAATATAGAGTCCCATGGGAAACCTTAGCGGTGAGAGAAAAACGTGCACTAGTGAAAACAGTCTCTAAAAACTATCGAAAAAACCCAACAAAGACAAATGCCTTAAAACTAAAACCGGCACAATATCAATTAGCAGGCATATATATAAAGGAACAGACAGAATACATTCAAAATCAGATAAATAAGATTAGAGACTCGGTGAAAGATAGACAATATAGGATAGCCTGGAAAACAATAAACGAAGTGAGTAGAAGAAAGAACACAGCCAAAGCAAAACTGAAAGCAGCAAACCAACAAGAAAGAATAAAACTGTGGAAACAGCACTTCGAAAACCTACAAGGAAACCCACCGAAAATAACATATGAACCAATCACCAGAATAATTAGTAAATCATTAGACATTAAACTAGGACCGTTCACACAAGAAGAACTCGACTCGGTTCTCAGAAAAATTAAAAATAGGAAAGCTGCAGGGCTGGACGAGATTCCCCCAGAAGTATGGAAGACCAGACAATTCGACGACATACTGCTCCGACACTGCAACGCAGTATACCACCAAAACCCGACAGATAGATGGATGAAGGGATGCATACTCCCCTTCCCTAAAAAGGGGGACCTCGGATTAGCCAACAACTACCGAGGCATAACACTTACATCCACAGCAGCCAAAATCTACAATGCCCGACTACGAAACCGCATACAACCCAAAATTGACAACATACTTAGGAAAAACCAAAATTGCTTCAGAAGAAATAGATCCACGACCTCACAAATATTAACCATCCGTAGAATCCTTGAAGGTGTACGGGCAAAAAACCTACAAGCGACATTAATATTTGTCGATTTTACCAAGGCCTTCGATTCCATTCACAGAGGAAAGATGGAACAAATCCTACTAGCGTACGGCATACCTAAAGAAACCGTAGAAGCAATAACGATTCTCTATAGAAACACCAAAGTAAAAGTACGATCACCAGATGGAGACACAGAATACTTCGACATTGTAGCAGGAGTACTACAAGGGGACACGCTGGCTCCGTACCTCTTTATCATTTGTCTAGACTACGTACTTAGAACATCGATTGACAAAATCAGAGAGAATGGCTTCGAGCTGACAAAGAAAAGAAGCAGAAGGTACCCCGCAAAAACAATTACCGACGCCGACTACGCCGATGGCATAGCGATACTGGCAAATACACCCGACCAAGACGAAACAATACTGCATAGTTTGGAACGAGCAGCCGCAGGCATAGGCCTCTATATTAATGCACACAAAACGGAATATATGAGCTATAATCAAACGGGGGACATCTCCACTCTAGAAGGAACCCCTCTTAAACTAGTAGACAAGTTCACTTACCTGGGAAGCAGCGTCGAATCAACCGAAAAGGACATCGAAACGAGGTAAACGAAGACATGGACAGCTATCAATAGGCTATCGATTATATGGAAATCAGACCTAACCGAAAAAATGAAAGGCAGTTTCTTCCAGGCTGCGGTCACATCGATACTGCTATATGGGTGCACTACATGGACGCTAACAAAACGGCCGGAGAAGAAGCTAGACGGCAACTACACAAGAATGCTGCGTGCAATCTTGAACAAGTCCTGGCGGCAACACCCCACAAGACACCAACTGTATGGCCACCTGCCTCTTGTCACGAAAACTATACAAGTTAGACGAACTAGACATGCAGGACACTGCTGGAGAAGCAGGGAGGAACTCATAAGAGATGTACTCTTATGGAACCCGACACATGGCCGTGCAAATGCAGGACGACCAGCACAAACATACATTCAGCAGCTATGTGAGGATACGGGATGTTGTCCTGAAGACCTGCTTAGGGCAATGAACGATAGGGAGGAGTGGCGAGAGAGGGTCAGGGATATCCGTGATACCAGCGCGACATGGTGATGATGATATCCTCTAGTATTCTTCTGATCTATTCAGAGTTGGATGAGTGGCGAAACCGTCCACTTTTAAGAATATTTTTCCCAGCGAGATCAATTTTGCAATTTCTATTATAGTCCATCGCTAAATGTTGATTTGGCATGCCTTTTTTATTCAGTGATCGAAACTTTCGTTTCTTTTTTCTTTGAAAAGTTAGATGTTCTCATCTGTTGCTTATTTCAAAACTGAATTTGCTGATGGGATCGACAGAAAAAAAAAACATGTCTGTGACTAAGTCTGATATTCATTCACTAGTGTATTTGTTTGGTCAATTAAGGTTTATAAGGGACTGATTCCGCCTTTTCCTTCATATCACATTACAGCATTTCAGTATTTTATCTTTATTTTTAAGGAAATATTGGTTCCCCCTTCATTGAGTTCATCGCAACTAAAAGAGAAGATATTAATATAATCTTTGGTAGCGTTTTTATATTTATCACCCCCCCCCACACACACACATGAGTATGATGTGACATCAGGTGAATTTTAAGCAGTTTTTAACTAGTTTAATTCGGAGTTTTCTTTCAGTTGGACCGGTTGCAGTACATAATTTACAAATGTCTGTCTGCCACGTCATTTACCCAAAGCCGGAGGGAGAATAGTCAGATGCATAACCAGGGTATCAGCTCTATATAAAAAGTTAACAGCATAGTCCAGCATTTGACCTCGGATCACCATGTTCATTTCCTTTGAATTACATTAGAGCATTTTTTTTAGCGTTTTGTTCTATAGTTGGTTTCTTTTCGATGATAATCGTATCAAGCGTAGAGATTTGTGTTCTCTTATACATAGGTTATAATTTTTTTTGTGTGACACATAAAAATATATACCTATAATATCCATTTGAAATATTCTATTCTTTACAAGACGGCGCGTCTAAGCACAACCACACAATATAATTCATCTTCTGATTCTAATAAGTCCGGGAATTATTATTGCTTCGGCAAGACTATCGCCTGTTTAATGATTTACAACATTTTCAGGGCTGTAAACGGTATGGGATACACATTTTTTCTAGTCTTGAAATAAGCAATAAAAATATACTTAAGAACATTCTAGAAATTTAGGATCAAAACCTCATTAGCATTTAAGTTACAGTTTTCAACCAATCAGCAAAAACATAGAATAGAACATTCTAGAAAAATAGGATCTGAAGTCAACTAACAGAAAATATTTTGGCCCGAAAATAAAATAATAAAATACAAATCAGATTGGTCAATAAATGTCTACGCGCCAAAATTTTAGGACGATTCTTTGATCCACTATTACGGTATAAATAACACAGAGTTAGGGAGCCATTGACTAAGACAAGACCAAGCCTAGCCATTAAGTCAGTAAAGCAGTAGCCGATACACTGTCCAGCAAATTCCTTTTCTTCTACAGCCAAATTTTATGCCCTAGCTACAGATGGCCACGAATCACGTTCAAAAGAAAAAACCGACAATCTTTCTTTCATCAATGCGACACGCTGTCGCCACAATCATAAAACAAGACATGAACTTAATGTAAGTAAGAACGACTTATTTACGGACTCCGTTAACATGAACATACACACATCTTTAAGCAAATTTATTTTCTTCTTGCCAAACTTTATTTTCCAAAAGGCCATTTACACGTCATGCATTTTATTTGTTTTCATATTCTGTTTCATGCATATTAAATTGTTTGTTGTTTAATGTTCGTTGTGTTCTATTCCATTTCTTTTAAGCGATTGTAAATATTTGTGTTGTATTTGTGGAGGAAATAATATTGGGAGCAATACCCGTAAAGTACGAATGCATATCCACTGATCCAATCAAATTACATACAACCTCCACAACGGCACATCAAATATATTGACGTTAAAAAAATATATTTTGCCTTAAAACCGAAAAAATTCTATGCCTCAAACATCATGTTATTCTTCAGAAAACTGGAGAAAGCCCAGAATCCATCTCTTGTGTTGTTTATGTCATTTCCAGAACATTTCGTCCGATGGAGCCAACTACTTTTTGAGGGGGCCTAATGCTTCCTCTGTTTCCAGAACGTTTTGTCCAATTACGTCAACTACTTTCTTCTGGAACCCTACTGCTTTCTACGATTCCAGAACGTTTTGGCCGATGAGGCTTTCAACTTTCTATAGCAGGCGTACAGCTTACTTCAGGAGACCCACTTCTTTCTTCGCTACCTCAATGTTTCTGCCGATGAGGTCAACAGCTTTCTTTAGGAGACCTACTATTTGTTTTCAGAGGCCATCTGCTTTCTTATTCAGACCTACTGCTTTCCAGAATATTTCGTACAATGACGCTATTGCTCTCTTTTGGAGGCCTACGGCATTCTACGTTTCCAGAACATTTCAGACAATAAGGCCGAGTACTTTCTTCTCCATGTTTACTGCTTTCTTCAGCAGGTTTATTACTTTCTTTAGTTAGCCCACTTTTTTTTTTATGTGGCCCACTGCTTTTTTTGGGATGCCTACTGCTTTCTTCGATTCCAGAACGTTTCTACCAACGAGGTCAACTGCTTTTTTTCTATTTCCACTGCTTTCTTTAAGATACCCACTACTTTCTTTTGGAAGTTTATTGCTTTCTTTTAGACGCCTACTGGTTCCTTTAGGGAGTCTACTGCTTTCTTTAGGAGACTCTCTGTTTTTTTAGAAGGTCGGCTACTTTCTGCATTTCCAGAACGTTTCGGCCGATAAGACCAACTGCTTTTTTTTCCCAAGGCCTACTACTCTCTTTAGAAGGCCATCTGTTTCCTTTTGGTGGCATACTGCTTTCTTTAGGAGGCCCACTGCTTTCTTCTTTTCCAGAATGTTTTGACCGATGAAGCCTCCTGCTTTCCTCGTATTCAGAATCTTTTGTTACATGAAACCTACTGTTTCTTTTCTACGGCCTTCACATGGAAAGTGAGGGATTCATTTTCTGTTTATCTTATTTGTTTGGAAGGAAGGAAGTAAAGAAGGAAGTGAAGAAAGAAGTGTCATTAAAATCAGAAAATTAATGCCAAATAGGAGGGTCACTTTTTATTCCTTAATACATCGTTTGTTTTGGGGATGAATATTCTCAGCTAAAACAACTAAATCGACGAAGAGTTACTTTTATTTTTGATATTGTCGGGTATGTTTTCGACGTGAATTAATATATTACGTGCTTAACGGCGGTTTCCTTAGGCACCATAAAACCTATGGAAATCTGAAGGTGTGCATATGAATGAATGGTGATAAAATTCACTAAAAATGGACAATATTCTCTTTGCAAGGAATATTAGGAATGGAATCACGGTATGAGATATTCAGACAGATTGCGTGAAACGTGTCAATTTTATATCTCCAAGAACAAGAACTAAGGTAATGTAATGGTAAAAGATAAAGAAAAACACTTTCTGTGTAGTTTCTTTATAATTCTATCTTGTTGGCGTCATCTATATCTGCCTATATATATATATATATATATATGTGTGTGTGTGTGTGTGTGTGTGTGTGTGTGTATTTATAGACATTGGCGTCATAATCTGTTTTTGATATTCATTATCTATCTGTCTGTTTTTCGGTCTGTATATATATATATATATATATATATGGGGGGGGGGCGTGCATGTGCGCGTGCGTGCGTGCATGTGTGTGTGTGCGTGTGTGTGTGTGTGTGTGTGTATGTGTGCGTGTGTATTCTTGTCATAATGTGTGTTTTTCCATATTCAATATATATCTATCTGTTTCTCTCTCTCTCTCTCTCTCTCTCGAAATATATATATATATATATATATATATATATATATATATATATATATATATATATATCACGAGGCTCATGAAATATGTTGACACTTGCTAAATATTCAGTTAATAAATTTCTGATGCAGGTAATAAATTTGAAACTAAACTTTACAATAACTGAGAAACATATATCTATAGACTTAAAATGCAAATAAACGACAAGAATAAAAAATAAAAACGTATTCAAACATAATAAAACTTTATCAGAAAATATTATTTAATAAGCCCTGCTGGTTTACATCCTTTTATACGGTCATAGAAAATTTGGTAATCTTCCAGCAATCCCTAACTTGGATATGATACTGTCCTAGTTGTCGTTTCTTATTCCATGTTTTTGAAATGAAGCAATCATGTTTATAATAAAGAAAGTTCTGAACAGATAAAAAATTTGGCCTCATTAAGCAACTACAGAGACATTGTCAAGGTTTTATAGGTCCATGTTCGTATGATTAGATTGATTATTTTGTAGTGGAAGAAGTTTAAATAAAACACAACCTTCTTTTGGAATTGAACCTGACAAAAGATTCCTGCACAATAATCTCGAAAAATGCCAAGTCAAAGTTGAATCGAAAGTTGATCAAACATGATTTAACTGTTTGCGATCTGAGTTCTAGAGTGTGAATTTACCTTCTGGCGTTTGAGCGTAATCTCTGCCCCGGTAAATCGGCATTACAGTGAGGAGAGAGGAAAATTCCTACCGGTAATCTTGGAGCAATGATCTGTAAAGTAATTTGTTAAAATCCTGCAACCGACGGAAAATATCTCTATAGTCAAAACGACACAAGGATTCTCGGGTGAAGGTCGTTGTATTATATAAAAGCATTTTTTATTCTAACGAAAGTAAAATTCCGCTTTTTACTCAAAATCAAGTTATTGATGTATAAACTGTCAATTAAAAGATTTTTTAACAATATTAATCAAGATGGTAATTTTTTTATTTTCATTTTTTTCAAAATCGCTTCATACATTGTTCTTTTTTAGGATTGTTTTTGCCTAATAGCAAAATAATAATAATAAGAATAATAATAATAACTTTGACATACACACGGATCACCTGATGTCTGCCAGAAGACCAGACCTAATATTAATCGACAAAAAAAAGAGAATTTGCAAAATTGTCGACTTTGCTGTCCCGGCTGATCACAGACTAAAACTGAAATAATGTGAAAAGAGGATTAGTAAATTGACGTTGCCAGGGATTTGAAAAAAACTAAAGAATATTCACGTGACAATGAAACCAATTGTAATTGGTGCGTTTGGAACAGTAACTAAAGGATTATTAAAAGGACTGGAGAACTTGGAAGTTGGCGGACGAGTGGAGACCATCCAAACGACTATATTATTGAGAACGGCCAGAATACTGAGAAGACTCCTGGAGACTTGAGGAGACTTGCTCTCACTCTAACTCCAGTGAAAAAGCATCAGCAAACGCTGATGTGAAAAACTCTAATGAGTAAATAATAATAATAATAACAAAACTTGGACATGGCTAAGAAAAGGAATCTTTAAGAGAGAAACAGAATCTCTCCTAATAGCAGCACAAGACAGCGCCATAAGAACCAATCATATCAAAGCGAGAATAGATAAGACTCAACAGAATAGCAAATACAGGCTATGTGGTGACAGAGATGAAACCATCAATCATATAATAAGCGAATGCAGCAAATGAGCTCAGAGGGAGTATAAGGCGAGACACGACTGGGTCGGCAAGGTGATGCATTGGGAAATGTGTAAGAAACTTAAATTCGACCATACTAACAAATGGTATATGCACAACCCAGCACCTGCCACGCATAAACTCCTATGGGACTTTAACATACACATGGATCACCTAATCCCGGCCAGAAGGCCAGATTTAATAATAATCAACAAAAAAAAGAGAACATGCAAAATAGTCGACTTTGCTGTCCCGGCTGATCACAGACTAAAACTGAAAGAATGTGAAAAGAGGGATAAATACCTCGACCTTGCTAGGGAATTGAAAAAACTGTGGAACAGGCAGATGACAATTATACCAATTGTAATTGGTGCGTTTGGAACAATAACTAAAGGATTGCAAAAGGGACTAGAGGACTTGGAAGTTGGCGGACGAATGGAGACCATACAAACGACAGCATTGTTGAGAACGGCCAGAATACTGAGAAGTGTCCTGGAGACTTGAGGAGACTTGCTGTCACTCAGGCTCCAGTGAAAAACCATTGGCTAACGCTAATGTGAAAAACTCTAATGAGTCAATAATAATAATAATAATAATAATAATAATAATAATTTAAGGCGAAAGCCATCATCGATTTTTTTTGCTTGATAGCATATAATAATAATAATAATAATATTAATAATAATAATAATAATAACTTAATGCCACAGCCATCCTCGTAGAAGGGCAGTAGTGGTACTATTTTATCCATAGTTGGGAGAGATCAGCGGTTACATATTTCCCTGTGGTATTAGCCCGAAAGGGAATGTATTAGCACGACTGGTGTTCGAACTCGGTAACTATGATGTTGCAGTCCAGCACGTAAGCGACTACATCGAGGGAACTCCCTTTTTGTTTTCTCTCCCGCATTCATTTCTTCGTCCATTCTTTTTTTTTTTTCTCCCGAATTAATTGATTTCTAGAAATTGTGGGGATTTTATTTATAGCTATTGTCTTTTTTTCATTTATTTGCCTTTTCTTTTTGTATTTTTCTTTGCTTTTATTCACTTTGTATTATTTAATTATCAATAAAAATATTTTCGTAGGTGAAATAAATCGAATCTTTCTGCCTTCTTCCATATTTTGAACCCGTGTCATCGTTTCCATCTCTAACGACGACAACCATTATACCACCAGTGTCTATATGTTTCACTGATAATAAGTATTATCCACTTCGTCCATTAAGTTTAAAACTAAAACGACAGTAATGAAAATAAAATAGGAATTGAAACAGAAATACTCTAGTGAAATTAAAACACTATTAAGATGAATAGATTCCACGGAAGGTGCAACCTTTAAAAAAATTAAGAGGTAAATCGACCCATAGAAAACTCACTGGAATCGGTATATTAAATGCTAAGAGGAGGATTTTGAAGAAAATGAACGTTTCATCAATTGTTCATTTTTTTGGCTAATAAAGCGTCACTCTTGATAGTCTTTTTTAACAAATATGATACGATTTTCAGAATTGAGTTTATAACATACAATACGCTTTGAATTAAAATGTATGAGAAAAATGCGCAATTATTTTAATATGAACATTACTTTAATGTTGCATTGTTACATATAGTTCGGTCTTGTAAACATTGTAACAAAAACAGTGTAAAGAACTAGTAATAAATTAATAATTTGGTTGTCTCAAAAATTATTACAGTGTTTAAAAAATAAATTGTAACTACTCATATAAAAATTAATGTTTAAATGCACCCGGATATTTCTTGATTAAAGTGTGCACTCACTATTCATTCTTTATGCAGGGCTGAACAAATGCGTATCTTTATTTTCTCTATGATCACACGCCCCTAAAATTCCAGGATCTGCAAGTCCGTATTCGACATGTAATGTGAATATTTAAGAATGACAAGAAGCTAGAAAGATAGCTAAAAACAATCTAATGCTTATGACCAAAATGTCATTACTGATCACTAATTTCAAAGCTGATTTTCAAAGTTTCCTTCTGGGGATACGTCACTGAGAGATGAACCAAGACCAAGATGCTCATCAGGTTTTAAGAAAATTGCTGGAATACAGTCCGTACAAAAGTACACGAGAATCAGCTCTTAACATGAACACATCCCAATCCACAGTTTGGCGCTACATGAGAAAGATGGAAAAGTTTGCAAGCTGGGCGTTTGGGTTCCTCATACAGTTAGTGAGAAGAATAAGGAAGATCGCATATCTATAAGGACAAATCTTCTTTCAAGAGATTTGAATGACGTTTTGCAGGAATATCATTACTGGTGACGAAAACGGCTCTTTTATGACATAGTTCAACACAAAAGACATTGACTTGACATGGATAAATCTCTATATCCAATCCTTCATGAAAGAAAAGTGATGGTGGGTGTATATCGAGATCATCGTGGTATTATTCGATGAGAATTTTTAAACTTCAGACACTCAGTGCAGCCGAACACTCTTAACAGCAGCTATTTATGTTTGAAAATCTTACTAGAAAACGCACTGCAGTCATTGATAGGAATGATATCATGTTTTTCTTGATAACACAATGTCATATTCAGTTATAATCACGCGAGAAAAAATACTGGATTAAGTTAGTCTATTCAACCACATCCACCACATTTCCTAGACCTTGCAACAGCTGATATTCATTTTTTCAAGAAAATGTTCTGAATGAAAAAGAATTGCTAAAAGACGGTTTGATACGGTTTCTTTGTTAAATGGCATATCAAATATTGTAGATAATTAAATACCAACCCCATCTCTCTGGCAGTGGTACTATTTAACGCATAGCTGGGAGAATAAGGGGGTTATAACTTTACCAAGGGTATTTGTCCGAAAGTGAACGTAATAGCACGACTGGAGTTCAAACTCGCTTACTACGAGTGCGCAGTCCATTGCTTTAACCATTACACCCTGGAGACATCGCACAATACAATTTGATAAAACATTTGTGGAAAACTTCTCAAGTTCGAAACCAGCCGAATTCTCTCTTAACGGAATCAACAAACTAACTGAAAAATGGCAAGTGGTGATTCAAAATGATGGCAAATATATAAATGATTTAAATCACTTCTTTGTTAGATTTTCATGAATAAATTATATTTTACTAAAATGGAAATTGCCTCTCATTCAACACAATAAATTGATATAACTAAGCCCTCCACAAGAATTAGGTAAGGATTTAGCTGTTCTTAATATCAAATATATCTGACGAACAACCAAACTCAGAAGGGGCAGCGTGAGTGGTTGTTTTCTCGAACCTCAAAATACAAGAGTGGCGTTTTCCAACGGCTTTGGAACTGTCTGTGACACCGGGTTATATAATTGTTTGATAACCACCTGCTTCTTGTGGGCGTCACATCTGCATACTTATGCTAAATTGAATTGTTCGAATTAGAACTGTTTGACTAAACTAAATAGCTTGAAGTAGAAATATTTTTGACAAGTAAACTGTACTTTCATTTAAACTGCTTGCTTATGCTAAACTGAATTGTTTGAAATGGAACTGTTTTTGACATTGAGGCTGTACTTACACTAAACTGAATTATTTAATATACAACTGTTTTGACATTTAACTATGTGTAAACAAAATCTGTACTAAACTGAATTAGCTGAATTAGAATTGTTTGAATAAACTGAATAGCTTGAAATAGAAATGTTTTTGACAAACTGTGTTTAAACTGCGTACTTATGTTAAACTGAATTCTTTGAAATGGAACTATACTTACGCTAAACTGAATTGTTTAATATAGCACTGTTTTGAAATTTAGCTGTGTGTAATCAAAATCAGTACTTATACTAAACTGAATTATAAGTGTTTGACAAAACTGAATACCTCGAAATAGAGATGCTTGTGAAAATTAAACTGTGTACTCATGCTAAACTGAATTGTTTGAAATAGAACTGATTATTTGAATAAAAATTGTTTGGGCTTTAAATAACCTACCAAGGTTGATATGGCATAAAACCCAAACAACCAACCAAATCCCCTGTTGATATTTACGGAATTAGCAATGTTAAAAACCAGTATGCATTTACCCAACCCTTCTGCCCAGTGAAGGATGTGACTCAAGGTCAGTTTTTATGCGGAACACAGCTACTTTCAATTACCTCTCTTCAAGCGGTCGCCGTATCAAAGTTAAATGAATAGTCTGCCCTACTATTTATTTATCGTTGGAGAGAAAACAGATGAATCTATTCCTTTCCCAAGGGAATTAGCTCTACGTGAAATGGCAATAGGATTTTCCAGTAAATACTTGTAAAACTATTATTATTTTATCTTTTATTTTAATTACACAGTAATGTTATGGGCATGTAAAAAGTTTACGACGCCTCGTTTAATGTAGTAATTCAACTCAAAGACCATTTTTAACGAGTTCGATTCTGATTACGTTGGATTTGTGCTATCTTAAGCGAAACTTAGTAAATAATTGCTATACATTTGCTTTTTAATTTTTTAAAATTTTCAATACAAAAAATCTTGTCTTTTAATTGTATCATTGTTCGATTTTAAATTTTATAAAATTTGAAGGAATTTTGTTGCTGGCGTCATATTAATACGTTCTTTCTCTTTGACTTTAGAATTAAACTCTAAGATACAACCTGCACAGCGGTGTCCACGTGACGTAATGGTTAAAGCGATGGACTGCGGAATCGTAGTGAGCGACATTGTATTCCATTCGCGCTATTACGTTCACTTTCAGGCAAATACCCTTGCGAAAGGTATGAACCCCTTATATTCCCAGCTATGGGTTAAATAGTATCACTACTGTTTTTCAGGGAGAATGTTTTTGACATTAAATAACCAACAAATGTTGATATGCTATTAAACAAAGAAACCAAACAACCTACACAAAACAGTCCATGTCAATATGCTTGGTCCAAGAGTACTCGGTGGATAGCAGCGATCAGGCTGGCTTTGGTGTTGTGGGAAGTCATGTTGGTGATGTTCTCGACGTATGACCAAACAAAGTAGTCCAGCGGGTTCAATCTGGGGGAGGAAGGCGGCCCAGTGAGAGAAGGGTACAAAGTCGTAGCACTCCTTCTGAAGCCAAACCTGGATTTCTTTGGATTTGTGGGCCGGCGCCGAGTCCTGCTGCCACACCCAGGGTCTGCCACCGCCCACCTGATTACAACAGGGGATCGCCACACACTTCAGCACATCCAGGTACACTTTAGTGTTGACTTTCAAGCCGACTTCGAAGATGTGGGGCGGCATGATGTGGACCTCACTTGAAACCACACAAAAGACCATAACAGTAACCGGAAACTTTATTTTCATCTCCCTGTTATTCGTGGCAATCGAGATTTGCATTTTGAGGGTGCTGACAATTGTCCTGGTTTCATAACTTGAATCGGTAGAGAGCGTGAGTTGTACAGCGGTGCATCTCCGATCTTGCTCGTTGAACATTGTGTCCCTTTCAGACATGATAGAAGGCTCCTATCGCTCTTGGGATTTGTACACAACTGGCCAACTAGTAGATGGTCTTCAACAAAAAAGAAAACCGATTTTCATTAAACAGAAATGGAATGATGTCTTTTCTAGGGCGACAATTTTATCGTTCCACCCTGTAGTTGAATTACCTATCAAGAATAACGGCATTGGAAACATATCAGCTAGTGATGTGATATATCAACCAATCATATATTTGAATCATGACCATCATTTATGAAATAAACATAAAAAGGGCACACATGTGTGTTTTCACTTTCTCGCTGCTTTCATCATATATTTTCTTCCTTCATATCTCTCTCTCTCTTTCTCTCTCTCTGACTGTTTATATTTAGTTATATAGCTGTAATTTTATTTTCCTGTCAAATTCTCTGCTTTGGTTTTGTTTGGTTTTATGGCATATCAACCATTATTGTTCAATTAATCCCAAATCTTTTACATATGTATTAGACATATATGATTTTTAAACACATTTTCTTTATACAAAATGTTAAATGATCAAACAGTTATATTTCTATCAAATCAATTTAGCGTAAGACAACTAAGTTAAATGGTCCCAAGTATTGATATGTATTACTAACAATTCAATTTAACATCAGTAATTTGTTTACACGCAGTTAAATGATTAAACAGTTCTATTTCAAGCGGTTCAATTTCGCATTAGTCGTTTGCTTGCACTCAGTCTAACAATTCTATGTATCCCATTGATAAGACCCTTTCAGGTGCTACCACGCCGGACCCGAGTGGACCTGAGAGAGAGAAAGAAGAACATATAAATATGACGTCAGCTACAAGATTCCTTCAAATGTTATAGAATTTAAAATCAAACCACAACAATGATACAATTAAAAAACAATTTTCTTCTTCTTCTTCTTCTTCTTCTTCTTCTTCTTCTTCTTCTTCTTCTTCTTCTTCTTCTTCTTCTTCTTCTTCTTCTTCTTCTTCTATGCCGACTGTAATGCCGAAATTAAAGCCCCAAGTTTTATTATTAGTATTTACTCATAAGTGAATGATTGATATTCACATGGGTATTAGTGTGAAATGAAATGAAAACAGCTTCGTCTAGAATTTAAACACTGTGCGCAATATTCAAAAGATGATAGCCTTTTATCCACATGCTTCCACTTGAAACGTAACGTAACAATTACCTATACAAACAAATAAAACAAGCTAAAAAAGCTTTGAAAGGGATTATTATATTTCCACCACTCCAGCCCATCATCATAAATTCTTACTAGAATGCAGAATACACCAACTGCATCTCTGTAGAGGGATAATATCCACCTCATGAGTTTCCTGGATATGACATCAAACGATCCGATGATGAGGCAGCAGCATTTGAGATTTGAGGAATGTGGAGTGCCTCTTCATTGGCATTGTTTCCAGGTCCATTATGACGCGTTGGATAGGATCCTATCGATGGGTCAAATAGAACAAACTGGGTTCTGTTGAATTGTTTGGTTAGAGGGAAGTACGTGTTTCGGCCATCTACAGGTTGTCAGCAAATATTTATAAGCTGTCCAGTTATCAGCAGCAGCAGATTGGCCGATCGGATGAGACTAAGGTATATAAGAACAATGGCAAATTATAAATTCTAGACTTAATGCAGCCTTGCTACATAGAAGGAGTATCTTTTTTATCTCACAACTAAAAACATGGTGGCATCTCGAATTCCAGTATGTTCAAACAAATGACCTCTATGAAATTGAGACTGTTATATAGCCATAAGTTAAACCAAAAAAGTGTTCTCAAAAATGTTCAAGCTTGTATAAGGATGTTATCTAAAAATGCGTTTAAAAACTATATATGTATTTACTATATATATATATATATATATATATATATATATATATATATATTACGATCTTCCAGGCAGCGGTCGTGTCGATACTGCTATATAGATGAACTACTTGGACGCTAACTAAACGGCTGGAGAAGAAGCTAGACGGCAATTACACAAGAATGTTGCGAGAAATATTGAACAAGTACTGGCGACAACACCCCACAAGGCACCAACTATACGGCCACCTGCCTCCTATCACGAAAACTATCCAAGTAAGACGAACCAGACATGCAGGACACTGCTGGAGAAGCAAGGACGAGCTCATAAGTGATGTACCCCATATGGACCCCCGCATATGGCCAAGCAAAAGCAGGATGACCAGCTGGAACATACATACAGAAGCTATGTGAGGATACGGGATGTAGCCCTGAAGACCTGCCAGAGGCGATGAATGATAGGGAGAAGTGGCGAGAGAGGGTCCGGGATATCCATGCTAGCGGCACGAAATGATGATGATGATATATTACGAGGATTCGGTATTAAATAATCAAAAATGGTCGATATACCATAAAACCCAACCAAACCTAATCATATATATTAATATATATTTATAAAGAGGATTTGGTATTGAATAATTTACAATGGTTGATATGCCAAAGAAAAACCATATATATTTGATATGTCTATATATAAAGAGAATTTGGCATTAAATAATCTACAATATTTGATATGCCAAAAAATCTTACCAAACCAAATCATATGTATTTGATATATATGTATAAAGAGGATTTGACATTAAAGACCCTACAATGGTTGACGTGCCATGAAACCAAACCATACCTATGTTTTTTTTTTGTGTCTGGAAAACGGACTAAATTGATAAAAATGAAATTCCATCATAACGCATACGTCATATTAAGGGTAAACTGTAGTTACGCACCTTGACAACATTGAAAGAGGGAAAATCATATGCTTTGATAGGGCATTGCTCTTTTACTCAAATCATTATTTTCGTGACCTTTACTTAAATTCAAGGGCAACCCCTTATAAAAGGTAAAACATCATATCATTTGCTAGCAAAAAAGAATAAAAAATGATCAAATAAAAATAACTAAATTAAATCCTGTGAAAGAAGCGCTGAAAAAACGCGAAGAGAAAGTACAGAATTGATATCACTCACAAGGAGGTAATTAATTTGGACTAGAAATGAAAATTACATACAGATGTTTTTTTAAGCGTTTTTCGAATTTTTCTTCTCCTTGGCCATGGAAGGGATTTCACACTGAATTGACATTGAAGGTAAGAGAAATAACCCATGCCCTTATGTATGCTTATGGCAAATTAGATTAGAAGAAAAAAAAGAATACATACACACACACTTTTATATATATATATATATATATATATATATATATATATATATATATATATATATATATATATATATATATATATATATATATATATATATATATATATATATATATATATATATATATATATATATATATATATATATATATATACGAGTTGTTATTTATCTCGTCTTTCTTGTTTACTTGGTAAGAACTGTCCTTTTGATTTTAAAATCAGACCTCAATATATATACATTATGTCTATCTATCCACCTGTTGTAATGGTTAAAGCGATGGACGCTGGATTAGTAGTAAACGAGTTCGTACTCCATTCAAGCTATTACGTTCACTTTCGAGAAAATACCCTTGGGAAAAGAATGAACCCCTTTATCCTCCCTGCTATGGGTTAAATAGTACCACTACTGTTATTTTAAAAGAATAGCCTTGGCAGTAAATTACCTACAATGGTTGATATGCTATTAAACAAAGAAACAAAACCAAAACAATACATCTGTCTGTCTGTCTGTATCTCTCTTTATATATCTATATATCTATATATATATATATATTAGAATTAATAAATAGGTTTTAGATATTTTCCTAAATCAGAAAAAGGGTTCAATACTGGGTATGAGTAGTAGAGTAGTTATTTAATCGTATATATATATATATATATATATATATATACGTGGTGCATTCAAGTCTCAAGACTATTTTGTACAGGCATTTAAAACTGTTGTAGACTCTTGAAAATTCACAATGTTATTGCTATATATCTTATGAGATGACAGACCAATTTTCATGATTTCAGGTTCAAATGAACAGCTACACCAGGAATTGGAATACACCCTACTAAAGCCTGATTGTCACAGCTGGTGAAAATCAAAAATGTAATCTGGACGTGAGGACACTTTAGATGAACGATATGCAATAAAGTTATGTTGTAAACTTGGAGAGAAAATGCGACAGAAACGTATGGCATGTTTCAGACTGCTTTTGGAGCATCTTTGGAGTTGCATAAGAGATTCAAGGAAGGTAGGAAGTCTGTAAGGCGTGGGAGGAGTAAGTAAGTCAATACACCAGAATTGATTGGCCAAAGAGTTAGGTCTAGGGTTACTATGTTGAGGTTATAAGTGAGTCCAGGAAGAGATTCTGTCGGAAGAGGCCAGTACTCTTGAAATCAGGTCAATGACATTTCCAGCAGGACAATGCACCAGTCCACAACTCCATCCTTGTCACAGACTATTTGACCAAGATGGGCATCAAGACAGTCCCTCACCCTCCCTATAGTCAAGACCTTGCTCCCTGTGACTTTTGCTTATTCCCTAAACTCAGAGAATGTCTTTATGAGACGATTGAGGAGATGAAAGAGGCTGTGACGAAGGTCATTGACACGCTCACACAAGAAGACTTCATGGGGCCTTCCAGAAGTTGTTGGAACGGTACAACAAGTGCATTGCAGCTGAAGGAGATTACTTCGAAGGGGACTAGAGTTTCATGTGTGTACTATCCATAAAAGTTCCCATACGAAAAAAGTCTGGAAACTTATTTAATGATCCTTGTATATATGTACAATGAATGTTAACTCACCTACACATAGTTGTCTGATTTAAGAAAATATGTTTTAAAGCAATTTGCATTTAGTGTATATTTAGAGACAGACAGACAAAATGGTATTGATAGTTATATTGAGTGACTGATACTTTTATTAACAAGTCGACAGTGTTTAACGTATAAACTGATAAAGAAAAGCTAATATATATATATGTTATATAGTCATATATGCATTAATGCATCACAACGACACAACATCAAAGACAGACGCATGAAGGAAAACGCCTGAAGGAAGACACAGGAAGATTTCTTTAACAACATTTTACCTCTCATTTTATTGCAAGGGTTCGAAAGTGTTGTTCAAGGGTTTGCATGTGAGAGGATGCTGGAGACCGAACATAAACTTCATATTTTGACCCCACTGTTATGACAGTCACGTTGTGTCTTTCTTGTTCTCTTAGATGCTCAACCAGAGGTCTTGGGGTCCACTCCATCGGGGCTTTTCCGAGGGCCCCCTCGGTCGGGTGTGGCCTTCCCTACCTCATCTGGTCTCTACTGTCTGGAAGTCTCCTGGCAACTGCCCTGGGACCCAAACTCAACTGAGTTAAATAATAACTCAACGCCCACACGATCACCTACTGGATCTTTGAAATCGAATGTTTAATCGAATGTTTAATCAAGCGGAAATAACTGTCATGCAGTTCAGAGGTTACTCTCTTCCGATGCATGACTGTAGTGGCACAATGAAACCTTCACATTGTCCCACCTCATAAGCCTTAATCCGCCCACACGATCTCTTTCGATTACTGGCCATAGGAATGTGTCACTTCCTTCCGGTGTATCACCTTGGAAAAATATTTTTGGGCCGGGTCGAAGGTCAAAATATTACATAAAAACTGAAAACGAAAAGCTAATATATATATATATGGGGGTTGTGTGTGTGTGTGTGTGTGTGTTTGTGTGTGTGTGTGTGTGTTTATGTGTGTGTGTGTGTTTGTGTGTGTTACGTGTGTGCATCTTTTTTTTTTATATGTGCGTGTGTGTATCTTAGAGTGTACGAGAAAAACAGTGAACCTGTTCTGTCCTCAGTGTATAAGCAGTCCTTATTGATGAAAGGGCTGACGAATTCTAATTAGCATTCATTTAAAATTCAATTCAGAAGTAGAAACCCTGTTTAATGAACTCCAACACATTTAAAACAATAAAAAACCCTAATAAACTCTACGATTTAAACTAGCTTTTTTTTTTTTAAATCAAAAGCCCAGTTGAAGACAAGTGCAGAAATATGCACACAAGTATCCAAAACAACTGATCTCTGATAATAGGATCCTCTCAAAAGAATAAGAACTTTTAATCAACCTTGAAAAACAAGTTGTCTGTCCGTCAAGAAGCGTTGAGAAGACACACAAGAAGCGTATGGTCGGGAAAGCATTTAACCATAAAGATGTTAACCAGTTACACTGAAAACGATAGCTCAGTACAACTGGAATTGGGTATAAAACCTTGAGCGTGGATCCTATCATAATAATTTTACCTGAAGAGCCAACTGATAGCCAAAACCTGAACTGTAAAACAATTAAAAACAATCATAAACAATATTAAAACGATTACACTTTCGGACAAATACCATTGGGAAAGGTATGAAACCCCTTATCCTCCCAGCTACGGGTTAAATAGTACCACTACTGTTCCTCTAGGAGAATGGCTTTGGCATTAAATAACCTAAAAAGAGGTGATATGCCATTAAACAAAGAAACCAAACCAAACCAAACAAAGTATATCGTCGCTCCTTGTATTAGGGTTTCCAATTCTTTTTCATTTTTGGCTAGCAGTTTGACGTCGTCCATGTAAATTAGGTGGTTGTTTTTTTTTTTCTGCAATTTAGAGGGTTTGTATCCGTCGGTGCATTTAGCAACTATGTGATTAAGTAGCATCATCGCTATTAGAAATAGTAATAGAGATAGCGAATCTCTCTAGAAGATTCTTCTCTGCATTTTCACCTAAGTAAAGCTTTTTTTCTTGCTGTCAGGTCGACTCTTCATTTTTTCATGTTATTTTCCATAAACTCTATGACTTCACCGGATATCTTGTACATTTTGAGACAGTCTGTTATCTAACTTTGCGGGACTATATCATACTTATTTTTTCCGTTTCCTTGAGAATGTGTTGATCAATGTATTGTAGCTTTTCTGTACCTCTGGCCAACTCACGGCATCCTTTCTGTTCTTCTGGAAACAGTGCGCAGCTTATAAGCGAATCATACTTTTCCCTAATTTGTGACAATAGTATTTTCTACATTATCGGTAGGCATGTTATGTGTCTGTAGTTATTAGAGGCGGTCCTTTTTGAGGTATTGTGGCTGTACTGTCCACTACACCTAGATTATCTGGTTTAGAAAGAAAACGCTGAGCAACCCGTGACGTCAGATGACTAAACACTGTACATACGTCATGAGTAAATTTCTATTATGATCACAAAAACAATTTTTCAATAAGGGTTAATTCTGCCAGCCCTTCGCAGACAAAATTATTACTACAGGATAGAATATATTATATCAAAAAGTCCTTTTTTAAAGTATAATGAAGTATCACAGTATTACTTGTATCTTATTAAGGGAACTACCCGTGTACAGAAATATTTCAAACGGCCCAGAACAGTGATATGGGCCTTATTTGTCTCTGCCACCCACCAGAGAGGACTTGAAACAAGGTCAATGACCCAAAGGTCGATTATAGTGGGGATTTAGAAGAGGGGAAGGTCGAGAACGAACCGAGGCTTAAGCTCTACTGGACTATGCTGCTCATTGGCCCACTTAGTGCAATGTGGGTGTGATGAGCCTTGCTGGATTGGACCCCAAATTGGGTCCAGGTACGTATGCCTGATTATACCACAAAGTGAATAACAAGATCTAGTGTTATAAAAGGGTGACAAAGGTGTCAGTGATAGAGGTCAACGCTATATAAATACAGCATGCAGTAACCAAAATGCCAATAGAGCCCGCAGGAGAGGTATCTGTCACCTCTCCCAAGAGCATGTGGCCTACGTCCTTACTACCAAAATGAACTACTGAACGTGGCGTCCTTACCACAAGCCGAAGTAGAAGACGTGGAATCGAATCAATCACAGGTGTGGACCCAGCACTGCCAACTAGACAAATGACAGCTGCTTTTCTCATTCAAACAGTCCTTCTAAGATCTAACATCAGAAAGTCTTCTATTCAACAGCTCTTCTCAAAGCTAACCTCAGAGAGTCTTCTGGGACCACTTTTGGTCTCTTCTCTACAGCTTCCTGGAACACACCACGAGACGACGACGCAGCGGCCAACGTCAACTGCAGACCAGATCCAGCTAAACCCAGCTGCCGTTCCTGCACGACCAAGCTATAGCTTTTGGATTATATAGTCCACGAACGGCTTACAGCTCGGAATAGCACCAACACTTGAAGCCACATCGACACACACGCGGTTAAAGAAGGACTGAACAAAGCGGGACATCGTACACACAACCTATGTAACCAGCATCTGCTGAACCTCGTCAACGAGTGACTCACTACTCGGAGTAGCACAAACACTTCAAGGCCACATCGACACACACCTGGTTAACCAAGGTTTTGCACGAGCGGGACATTAATCCCCCAGCCTCAACAAACAATGCGTCCACACCATCGACGGTCTCCAGCAACATCAACAACCTGACCATGCAGTAACTCCTAATATTTGCACCAAGCAAAGAGACTATCATGAGCTTCTTGACGCACAGTCTCCACCAACTAAACGCTCAAGATTTTCTGATCAACCAAATGACTGTATGATCATAATTGTTAACCTTATTATTTATTATAATTATTCCAAAAGCTACTCAAAACTTAACATTTTAATACTTGCTCATAATTACCATATCAGGTAATCCATAAGTACCACCGATAACCTTTCACAACGCAATCCTTACCATTACAAAAGTAAAAAAAAAAGTATTTCTAAAACAGTAATGTGATGATGACTTTAATTTTAATCATTATGACTCAATAAAATTCACCATGAATTTACATCATATAAACCTTTCGTTATCAGAAAGGTAGGTAACGTCAACAGAAAAAGAAATCATTCTGATAGAACAATTCTCTCCCCCATGCCCTCCTTACCCACTATTTCCTTCTCACACTAGTTTCCTTCGTCCCACCCCTTCCCAAAAACAGCAGAAATATGTGTATAAGGCATATTATTTTGGCATTTTTTCAGCCGAATAATTAGGGTGCACATTATACATGAGAACTATGTAATTAATTTTTTCCAGCCACATCCCTCACCATATTCGAGTTTAATGTATAGTCAAAACTAATATGTTTTATAGAGTAACAGAGAAAAATTTACTGGAATATGTGTTTGTTTAAAATTTTCTTTCTTTTAATGTGAATCGATTTTAGCTGCAAACTTGTTCAAGACATTATGTGTTAATTTACTAAGTTTTTGCTTAGATGTGGCACAAGGGCACCAAATGAGACTCGAACTCATTCAAGTAGGTTTGTTAGTCGAGCTTGCTAACCATTACACCACCAAATGCGCTTACTGAACAGTAACGGTACTATTTACCCCATAGCTGGGAGTATGGGGGGGTTCATACCTTTCCCAATGGTATTTGCCCGAAAGTGAACGTAAGAGAGCGACTGGAGTACGAACTCCCTTACTATGATTCCGCAGTCTATCGCTTTAACCGTTACACCACGAGGACACCCCTTGTTCAAGACATTATGAGATCAATATAAGTTCTTGTTTTAGTCTGTATTTTGAACTCGTGCCCAATTTAGGTTAAATTTAGCTAAAGCAATTACTAAATATATTACTTATAACTCACGAAAAATTTTTTCAAGAATTTTCAGTCCAATGTTTGAGGCGCACGTTTTATACGAGTGCGTGAGTTGCACTAATAAGGATACAGTGTTTATTCAGATGATAATAGAGATTTCCAGAGAAAATCATATTCTAAAATGCATGTATACGTTTGTTAAATTAAAGACAAAAGGCTGACTGATATTTAAAAAATAATTAAATTTTGCTAGTAACATCGATGAATGCCCTCATGTACAATTCAACATGCAAATTAAACGATAAGCATAAAGACATACGCCAAAATAAATTTCATCATATTTTTATCAGTGGCTGCCAAGAATCAGCCCCCTCAAAACGTTGTTTATATATATATATATATATATATATATATATACATCACACTCTCTTTATCTATATATATATATATATGAATATATATCACTCTCTCTTTATATATATATATATATATATATATATATATATATATATATATATATATATATAGTGAGAAAGAGAGAAAGGGGTGAGAGAGTGAGTAGAGAGATAAACAGGTGGTTTTTTGGGAAAAAAATCAATGCCTTTTTACGCATCTATGAAAGTGGATTTAAAAAAAGCAAGAAATTTATGTTATGAAAAAACGATATCAAAGCTCTCATGATAACGATTTAATCTATAAATTTTGGGACAGATTATTCTCTAATATTTTCAATTCACAATTGTACGTCTTCCGCTTGCGTCAAATATTTCAGCTATAATTTCAGAGTTTTGTTCACTCCTTTCATTCCATTTTGTTTTGTTTTCATTTGGTTTGGTATCTCTTCCATTTCCCTACTTCATTCCTTTTGTCTTCATTTTGATAGATTGGTGGGAAACAAAACAAAACATCGCAGTACATCAGAAACCATAGGTACCAGAAGTTATTACATTAAAATGAATATGACAATCTATTTTTCGGAGCAGGAATTGATTGTCCTTTGTCCAGGTATAGCAAGAATGCTTTTATTGTGAATAAAGCAGAAAGCAAAAATCGTTTTTATCGACGACAATCAATTAAAAGTATTACTCATTTTGCTTCACTCATGCAGTAACTAGACCTATCCGAGTTTGCTTTGGATATATGGCAAGATATTTTCATTTCTAGTTAGTTATCATTAATTAATTATTCATTTTATAGACAGTCATACATTATTGCTCGCTTTGATAAGACAATCATTCATATATATTACATACTTTGCTTAGAAAAATGGTTTTCAATGTTCGAAATGGAATCGGTGAGTACTCTTCCAAAATACATGAATTTCTTCACTCCTATCTAAAATGAGTAAATAGCAGGACATGCTGGATTCTTTAGCTTTGGTAGGTCTAGAAGAAAAAAAAACTGATTTTAAACAAAATTAACCCACCCAACATAACCTACTGTTCACCCACAGCTAGAATCAAAATAGTTGTGCAACATTCTATGGTAGTTCCAAGTTATAATAAGAACGAGTCTAATTTCTGGGGAAGGACAGAGAGAAGAAAAAAATAAGAATAAAAAGCGGATTACGGTAATTAAAAAAGACTAGAAAAATCCAGTTGTCCCAAATCTCCTGCAGGTATAGAACCACCTGAAACGGATATATCTTCCCTTTCACAACTCAGATTTGAAAGTAATTTAGCAGACGGATGGGAAGAGGTAAAGTCCAAAGTTGAACACTATCCAAAGCAATGAAAAGATAGTTAAAGTTCCCCCCGCCCATTTTGGGGTGGGCTCCGAAAAGGGGTCTCACACTAGACGCAAACCTATGAAGACGAAATCAGCAAACAAACATATTAGAACTGCAACAGAAAACCAAAAGGAAAATTCAAGGTCTATATCTTCTCTTTTTTTCTCCTCGTGATATGTTTTTTTCTTTTTGTCCTGTTAACGCTGTCGACTTAGCTTTCAATCTTTCTCTCTCCCGGAGACTTCTTAAAAAGCGTAGTGGCGAATAAACCTTTGTGTTAGTGAACTAAGACAGTGTTTCGTGTGTTCGTCAACTTTTTCCACGTCTAGGTGACAACAGGCTCCAACTACTACTTAAAACGTAGCGATACCCGCATTAACAGCTCATAGAGGTACAAACGTCCATTACCTTTTTAATGTAATGGCCTTTCTCTCGCCATCGACCCTTACATCAAGTAGAATTCTCTCAAGTGGCGTTAACTCTTCGAGCTCTGAGCTCTTGAGCATAAATTTACCCAATACTGTCTCAGCCTACTTCACTAAAACGGTGTTATGGTGGGAAGAAAAATAATACTACGATTATGTATACCAACATATAGGTCTCCAAGGGTTAAAGATTTTTTTTCACTGGAAAAAAGAAAGTTTGCGTTTTGATATTTGGCAGTTGGTGAGCTGTAGAATAGACGGCAGTAAAACATTATAGAAAACACTTTATCTGGGCTTTGATAAATTTGTTTTTAGAATTGGGAAAAAAATTAATCCTCTCTATGAAAGACGGTTTGGAACCTCACACGAATAACTGTTCTTAATTATTATATCAATAAACATTTTTGAGTACTATTTCAACTCTTTGATGTCTCTTTAAACATTTTTCTGAGAATCTTATGCTAGAAACACATAATGGTTGTAAGAAACTATTCTATCGTTATCAGTATAACACGTTAAGAGACCGGCGTAATTTTGGCAACTCAAATTCAAGTACATTTGCGTAGTCACCGTATTTTTTCTGTACTAGAGGGAAGATGGAACAAATACTACTAGCATATGGCCTACCAGAAGAAACCGTAGCAGCAATAATGATTCTCTACAGAAACACCGAAGTGAAAGTGCGTTCACCGGATGGAGACACAGATTACTTCAACATTGTAGCAGGAGTACTACAAGGGGACACGCTTGCCCCTTACCTCTTTATCATCTGTCTAGACTACATACTTAGGACATCGATCGATAACATTAGGGAAAACGGCTTTGAGCTGACAAAGAAAAGAAGCAGAAGGTACGCCGCAAAAACAATTACCGACGTCGACTACGCCGATGACATAGCGCTACTGGCCAATACACCCAAACAAGCCGAAACACTACTGCATAGTTTGGAACGAGCCGCTGCAGGCATTGGACTCTGTGTCAATGCACAGAAAACTGAATTTATGTGCTTTAATCAGAAAGGCGACATCTCCACACTAGACGGAACCTCCCTGAAACTGGTTGACAAATTCACCTGCCTAGGAAGCAGCGTCTCATCAACCGAAAAAGACATCGACACACGGCTAACGAAGGCATGGACAGCTATCGATAGTCTATCGATCATATGAAAATCAGACCTGACCTATAAAATTAACCGCAGTTTCTTCCACGCAGCGGTCGAGTCGATACTGCTGTATGGATGCACCACTTGGACGCTAACAAAACGGCTGGAGAAGAATCTACACGGCAATTACACAAGAATGTTGCGAGCAATATTGAAAAAGTCCTGGCAGCAACACCCCAAAAAGCACCGACTATACGGCCACCTGACTCCCATCACGAAATCTAACCAAGTTTGAGGAACCAGACATGCAGGATACTACTGGAGAAGCAGGGACGAGCTCATAAGTGATGTACTCCTATGGATACCCACATATAGCCGAGCAAAAGAGGGCGACCAGCTCGAACCTACACACAGCAGCTATGTGAGGATACGGGGTGTAGCCCTGAAGACCTGCCAGAGGCGATGGACGATAGGGAGAAGTGGAGAGAGAGAGTTCGAGATATCCGTGCTAGCAGCACGAGATGATGATGATGATGATGATGTGTAGGAAAGATGAAAATAATAATGCGAAACTGAAAGTTATGCAATCCATCAATGAATGAATAAGATCACGTAAAGAGAAAATACATTTTCCAAAAATATCGTCTGTCGTGAAGTTTTAACAAAATGTATCATTCAATATTTCTACTTGTTTAGAATTGTATTCATTCAATATAATTGCTTTGTATAACTGTAAATAAATAGCCTTGATAACATTTACTTGTGTATGTAAAACATATACAAAAATATCTACAATGTCGTATTGATCTTTATTCATTGATGATTTTGCATGTTTCGTTAAACGTCAAAGTTGTTTATTAACATGTCCTTCCTTATCTTTCTGATATTTTGTTATGTAAAAGTTAAGCAAACTTGATAAATATTGGTTGAAAAAAAGAAAAAATTCAATGAAAGAATAGTCGGTGTTTTTGGAGCGCAACTTGCTTATCAAGAAGCAAGAACAAACAGATTAAATATCTTGAAAGCAAAAACAATGACTAATCAATCCTTCTCTGTCATATTCGAGGAAACAATATTAAAATATTATCTGCTGCCTAAATACCCTACATCACACACACACACACACACACACACACACACACACATACACACACACACACATATATATATATATATATATAATGGCATCATTCCAACGCAATGCAAATGTATGAAATGTTCCCAATGTAGCAATTACAGATTCATTAGTCTTCAGAAAGTGTATTAACTGGAAACACACATTGTGCAACGGTACAAGCCATAATCGCAACTGAGCGTAACTGAAAATAAAATAAGAAATTAGCAACAATTTTCAATTTTCAAGTTCACTTGCACCACACAGGTGACAATTGAACATATGGGAGGTATTTCTGTCACTCCTTGTATGTCATTTTAAATCACTGTATTAAAACAAAGACACAAAATGATTTTATTCTCGTGGAACATAAAATTAAAACAATCATAATTAAGTACTTTTTATCAATACACTCTACAGCACTGAAACTTCGTACTCAGAAATACATGTAGGATTATAAAAATAAGTACCTATTATATACATATTTAACCGGCTCATGGGGGTGTCCTCGTGGTGTAATGGTTAAAGCGATTGACTGCGGAATCGTAGTAAGCGAGTTCATACTCCAGTCGCGCTATTACGTTTACTTTCGGGCAAATACCCTTGGGAAAGGTATGAACCCCCTTATCCTACCAGCTATGGGTTACATAGTACCACTACTGTTCTTCTAGGAGAATGGCTTTGGCATTAAATAACCTACAAAGGTTGATATGCCATTAAGCAAAGAAACCGAAACCAACCAACCTAACCGGCTCATTGGCCTAGTGGGCATAGTGTTCACAATGGTCCTGTAAACCCGGGTTCCATCCCAGGTCGCGTCATACTAAAAAAATTCAAAATGGTACTTGATACTTAACACTCAGCAATATAAGGTACGAATCAAGGGTAAAATGGAGTAATTCAGGAAAGGAGTTGCACCCTTCTCTACACCTCAATGTAGTAGCAACTGAAAAGAGAGCTTTCTAGTCGCCTCGACTCCGGTCGCCAAATTTACTTACATATTTATGCCATTTTATTTTTGATAAAAAATGTTGTTGGGTGTAATTGTCTTTGACTTATGAATGTATTTACCGAAACCCTATCGCCACAGGCAGGATGAGTCACAAAGGTGTTTCTGAGAGGAGTAACGATTTTCTAAATTCAGAGTTTTTCTTCATGTAGACTAATCACCAAAGCAATATTAAATAACCAAGTCTGTCCAACTATTTATCGGTAGCTGAAGGAAGAAAAATGGATTCATGTTATTCCCAAAAGCATTTGCACAAACTGAAACACACAGTTTATTGTATATGAATATTTTTTCCACTGTCTAATTTTGGAAACCCACATAAAAAGATCGGCCTAATTCAATTAAAACAGCAATTAATTAACCGTGGAATCAGAATTCAAATGCGTTTTTTGTTTGGTTTGATGTCTTTGTTTAATGACATATGAACCTTCTTATGTTTTCTGTGTCAAAGAAAGGTAGTAGTGAAATTTAAA
Organism: Sepioteuthis lessoniana; assembly: GCA_963585895.1. Classification (NCBI taxonomy): domain Eukaryota; kingdom Metazoa; phylum Mollusca; class Cephalopoda; order Myopsida; family Loliginidae; genus Sepioteuthis; species Sepioteuthis lessoniana. The sequence goes on along the minus strand of CAUZXS010003993.1, from coordinate 48,921 downwards.
GAAGAAACTACCTTTCATTTGTGTATTAGTCCAAAAGTGAGTGCATTGGTGTGACAGGATTTCGAACACCCTTACTACTTAGTCACTGCCCAAAAAGTTAACCATAAATCAATGGGAATTTTTCAGGGTTTTTTTTTAAATATAAAACCGTGTCTTTTAAACTACTTTGATCACTAGGATAATTGACTTCTTTTGAATACTACCAGGGACGAGCATGAGCAAGTAACCTTCCGATGGTACAAATAGCCTCTTAGTGCGTTTACTTTAGTCTGATACAATGCTATTTTCCTGTAGCAATGAGGATAAACAAGATTTATAAAACTTGCTCAACAATCGGCGCTCAACTGAATGAGCTCAGATTAGTCCAATGTAGGGAAAATATAGAAGAATCACGGTAAGGAAGATTATGCTAATCCGCTCTTTCAAGTGAGCAGAGCTTGAATTGAAAGACAGCAGGTGGAATCCTTGCGTTTATCTGACCTCTAGCTACGACATCGTAAACACGTAATTACCTCAAACACAGGGCTAGCCAAAGGAATAAAAACATACTTTCTTAGCTTACCTTAATCTGTCTCAGATCTTCAGACGTATGCCATTCACTTTGGATTGAACACCTTCTAAAAGGCGCTTTTTCTCACGAAACTGGTCTTGTTATGGCATCGAAAATTAGCTGTCTCATTCTGAGACTGCGAGGGGATAAAAATTGCTCATAAAAAATCTGAAGGATCAAAATAGAAAATGTCTTTTAGGTCAAACATATAATTAAAGTTTCGTATCGTATATAGCGTAATGTTTGTAAGATATTTTCATTTACTAAGAATTACTAAATAGTATATTTAATCCTCACTCGGGATTTGTGGCTTGTGCTAAATCTAATCTCTGCTTAGTTTGTATAGGTCATTTATAACTATATCTTAAACCGGAAGATTATTGATTGATTGAAGAACACGCTTGTCTCGAATTAGCGCAACGGTTAAAATCGTTGGAAAAGCCACAGGGAAAAGCATTAATCCAGCGTTTCTCACTCTGGTAAAGAGCAAATAGTAGGTCAGATTCGGTTTGTTAGCTCTTGTAAGGATACTAGTCTAGAATAAGAAAACTCAGGATTCAACATCGTTTTACTTCATTTAAAAATCCGCCTTGTGTCATATCCTCTCCATGCCATGTTGGTTTAATACATACTCAGACGTTTCATTATTACATAATGAAAAGCCAAGGGTAAACTATAGCCCGAATCCATCTCTTCGTGGTGAGAGGTAGTCTTTGTGGCGTAGTTGCTAACGTACTAAACTATGACATAGTAGTGAGTTCGATCTCTAGATTACATTTTCATTCAGACTGTTAGCCTTAAGAATTATATGAACCCTCTTATTCTCTCAACTATTTGTTAAATAGCACCACGACTGACCGACAAGGACGAGTTTGGCACATAATAACTCACAACAGCTGGTATGCCATTAAAGAAAGAAACCTAAGCGAGACCATATCTTATTCCCCAGCTGTGAGTAAATAGTCGGATATACTGGGTTATAACTCTTAATTATACCACCAGTCCAAGAGAAGGAAAACTTTGAATTCAAATCAAATTGTTTCCGTTCAAGAAAACTAACCTTATGTCACAATCTGCTCGTGAAGGAGTTATTGGGTTTATAAATAATTGTAGCCTTGTGTTCAGTTAATCGTAAAACATTACACGCCAATCAGCACGAACCAGAATTATTTTTACAACTGATTATCGAATATTATTCTAAGCAAATAATTCTAAGTCTCAAAGAGATAAGCTAGTTAAAAAAGACCGCAGCCCGAGGAAAGGTAAATTGACAATGTTTCAGTAATTGTTAAATAATTAGATTGTTGACTTCGGTCCACTTCTTATATGCGAATGTGAGTAACTGAAATAATGTCTGTAAGTGCACATATATGCGTCTGTGAACACACACAAACACATGTGTGAGTAAGTGCGTATTTCACACACCACGGGTATAGCCATTGAGATGATATGGCTATCATGGAGTCTGAGAATATTTATATTGAACATACCGAGAGATTACATGATGGATTGACTTTAACTTCGTTTCACCCTGTTTGGGGTTATTTTAAACTTAGTAGTCAGGGAACTGCGTACATGGTAAACCTATATTTACAATTTCTGTGCAATGTTATATGATATAAAGTTTTTTTTTTTTCAAATACAAAAAATTTGATCCTTTTTGTGTGGTTTCACATTTTTCGATTAAACATTTTCAATTGTATGGTTTCAAGTAATTATTTCATATTAATAGCCGTTTGTTTGCCCACAGGTACAAGGTTTTAAGTATTCCTATCAGATGATAATATTTTATATTCAGTTTCAAGAAACCATTTCCATTTAAAAATCATCATTTTTTGCCAAAAGTTACTTAGTTTCATATAACTAATAATATTCATAACTGAATAATCATGGTTTCAAGTAAATCATCTTAATACAATTAATTTAATAACTGCTTCGTGGTTGGGCAGAAATGTTCATTAGCTGAAAAGTTCGTTGGCTGAGAAGTTCATAAGATGACGTCATATATGTTTTGACCAATAGAAGTCATATATTTTTGGACCGATGGAAGTTGTGCATAAAAGGCACTATGTTATAAAGAATTATTTTGTCACATTTCATTAGAGTATTTTGGTCTACCTATAAACTTTTCAAGCGACACTTGTATATGGTATCAAATATTACAATCGGATACGAATTCTTTTAAGACATATGTTTTTGACTCAGACATAGGACCCTAAAAAGCACTACTACTCCATGTTATAATGGACCTGGGAGTAATGGCCATGAAAAGATAATCTACAATCCCAGAGCTTACTTTTTTATAGGAGTCTTACCTCTCGGAAGGAGACAAACCCTAGGTGTTCAAACCACTCTAAAAGGGTGGTTCTTCAATAGAACGAGAGAGAGAGAGAGAGAGAGAGAGAGAGAGAGAGAGAGAGAGAGAGAGAGATTTCTAATTCTTTCACACACGAAGTGTTTAGTTTTAGCTGCTATTTTTTCGGGTTTTTTTATATTACTGATAAATAATAGAAAGTTGAAAAAAGCAACGAAAATACAAAAATAGAAAAAGCAAATAAATGAAACAATATGACTGAAGAAAAGCGACATTATGTTTAGGAATAAGATAATTCATGAAAAATACAAAAGAAAGAAAGAAAGAAAGAAAGAAAGAAAGAAAGAAAGCTGAAAAGAAAACACTTTTATAACACCAAAAAAATGGAGAAAATTTCATTAAAAATATTTTTTTTTAAAAACACAAAAAAGAAATGAAAAAGGAAATCATTAACTTGTTGACTTTAATTAAAGAAATCTTTCAATCGGCCGCCTATAAATCAATAATTAGATTTGTAATCTAAATTACTTGGTCATAATGATCGCCGGATTTTTTAATTGTTTGATAATGATCATATGATAGCAACTCGAATAGTTATATCAACCCGAACCGTATTCAACGTAGACTCTTTCAGTAGGGTCAGAAAATATCGAGTCTGATTCAAGATTGTATAGAAGGTGAGACAAGGCCAACGGCAGGTTGATCTGAAGACAGTCAATTAGTTTTATAATATAGTAGCACTCCTACTATTCCCACTGAAACCTCTTTGACCGACAACAAAGATTCAACAATGAGAAATCTCGCAGCAAATCCGAGAAATGCATACATGAGTTAGTGATTTTGAAAAGGTTTATAGAAAATAGTTGAGTATTCTAGGTTATTTCGCCTTGCTCAGGCAACCAGTCCATGAGAAGGAAAACTCTGCATTCAAACAAAATTTAACCCCATTAAAAACTGACCTTACCTGATATCCTGCCGGGAGCGAAAGAGTTATGTAAGTACATAGTTGTGGTCTTTTGTTTAAATAACCAGTAAAAAATAGTCTCTAATTAGCACGAATAAGCAATATTTCTTACGATTATCGTATCACTTTATAAGTTAATTGGAAGACATGAATGCGTCAGTTTTGCCCCCAGCCAATGATAAATAGTTGGGCAGAATATCAATAGGTAAATAGTTCAGTAGACTACAGTTTTAGCTTTAGTTAAACAATCAGTTTAGAAAAAGAATGTCTTAAAAGTAAAATCAGCCAGACCTCACTTGAAAATTGATCTTGTGCAGCATCCTACTTGTGGCCGAGTAGTTCGGTAAAATTATATTACCGGAGATAAGTTCCTAGCACGTCAGCTTTCTCTCTTAAGGAGTTTCTCCCTTGCCTATTTTCCCATGACACCAGAGCCAGTCAATCGTCCATTATCATGTTCTCTAGCTTTCGGGGAAATACAAGTGATGTTCAAAAAGTAACGTACAGATAGGCATACGCCTATCAGAAATAAAACATTTGGAAAGCTCTAAAGACAAAGCAACGATGGTGGCAGGCAATACTTCTCGTAACAGCCAGAACGGAAGGAGCACATGAGAATAATAAATCAAGAATTTGACTGTCACAAAAAAAAAAAAAAAAAAAACAGTGGACGAAAGGGGTACAAGATGTTATAAACTTCGTTATATGTTTCTTTTGATGTCCCTTGTTCTGAAACCGTCAAAGACAAATATCAATACATCGGGTATCAAAGAAATTGATTGAAAAGCTCAAGCTCTTGCTGAAATATTATTGACAACTGATTATTCGTAATTTTCGTTACAGAATTTTAATACTGAACTATTTGTTTTATAATAAAACATATTAACATCAGTTTACATTGTATAATGATCTATCGCAAATAATAAAATTCTGTTTCCTATATTTTTGAAGAACTTCTTAAATTGGTTCGTACATGATCTTTTGGAGAAATATGGTATATTCCATTTTACTCACCAAACGTCTCCAATTTATTTATAAAAAAAGCCTTACCAGATAAAGCAATGATTTACTTACTGTTATATAGATAATAACTTTCTCTTATCGTTCTCTCTGTCTCTGTCTCTGACTCTCTGTCTGTCTGTCTGTCTCTCTCGCTCTCTCTTTAGATTTTGTGTGTGTATGTTATTACCCATTAATAAGTTTTTCATTAAAGACGAGAGACTTATAAGGAAATTATAAAATTATAAAAAACATATGAGGAAATTATTGAAAGCTGCACAAAAAGTTAGAAATACTATAGAAAATATTTCCATTATTTTCTTTCAAATCGTGTCTTTTAACCGATAAATACAGCGTAGAAAATGTTATTAAATTTCAGTAATATCTTAGGTTTCTATGGATATATAAATGTAATTGAAGAACAGTTTTATATATTTAAAATTATGTTTCAGAGTAAATTTTTTCAGCAACTTTAAAAAAAAAGATTTGCCTAAATATGTCCGTTTTCCAGTATTAGATATTCTTTTAGAATATTACATTTTTTTTTCCTTTTTTCCCAATGGTATAATGGTTATAAAAATTCAATTAACCTTAATAACAGTTTGGAACGTATTTCAGATTACTACTGTCAATATCATAATTTTTGTTGAATCATCACATCATCTTGTCGTGCCACCAGCACGGTTCTCCCTGACCCTCTCACGCCACTCATCCCTATTGTTCATCGCTTCTGGCAGGTCCTCAGGGTTACATCACGTATCCTCACAGAGCTGTATGTAGGCTCGAGCTGGTCTCCCTGCTTTTGCTTGGCCATTTGTTGAATATTAATAATAATAATAATAATAATAATAATAATAATATATATATATATATATATATATATATATATATATATATATATATATTGCAAACGACAGGTTATATACCATATGGAAATTTAATATATCCAATACAATAGAACGGGAATTATTCCAAACAATGGCTGGATAAGTACTAATCTACGGCTGAATCATCTGAATTATAACGAAAACTCTGAAATAAATTATTAGATGTGAACGAAACAAAGATGTTGTATACAAACTTTAAACAATTCTGAAAGCATTAACCCTACAAAACATTTGCTGTGTGTCGACTTACCTCTCAACTCACAAGGAAGACGAACTAGACAGGGTGGACACTGCTAGAGATGCAAAAACGAACGCATGAGAGTAGTTTAATTGTAGAAACTCACACATGAATGCACTTGCGCAGGCTGAACGGCAAATACTCGTATTCATCAGCAGAGTATAGACACTTGATATTGTCTTGAGGGCTTAGTGAGAGCGATGAACGATAGGGGTTAAAGGGGAGAGATTTATGGGAATCTAGACTAGCAGCATAACCCTTATGTTAAATTTTCTTCTTTGATCTGTTGATCGGTCTCAAAAGGAAGACGTGATGAAGTTTTGCCCACTTTTTAAAGAAAGCAAAAATCTTTCATTCCGAAACCAACCTCTAACGGTGACATTATTCGCTTAATACCAAAACTTCTTCAATGGGAATATGGATCCCAAACGACTTTTTAGATTGAACTCTTTTGAATTAGACTTGACGACCTCTAGCCAATGATCAGTTTTTATTTTACTCGTTTTTGGCAGTTGAGACGTTTCACATGTTGCTAGTCAATTATGGCACTGAAGATGTTTGATACATTCGTCATCCAGTATAACGAGGGTTGTGGGGATCATAACGTCACAGAGGAGGTGCTCGTGGTGTAATGGTTATCGTCGTAGGAAAAGGACACGACGTCACGAGTTCAAATCCTGGACGAGACTGATAGCATTTCACATAGCACTAATAACCTTAGGAAAGGTATGAATCCAATTATTCTCCCTCCAGCTATGGGTAAATAATAGGGCAGACTAGTTTCTTCAGCCTTGGTGAGGTAACTACTCTAGGAGAACGAAAACTCTGAATCCAAACCTGTTAAACTCCAATTAAAAATCGACATTGTGTCATATCCTGCCCGAGTGGCGGGGTTGGGTAAATATGGATCATTACGTCACATCTATAATAAGAAAAAAATACGCATAAAAGATAAATTTGAAGAAACTACTAAATTTTGATTTCATGCTCTGTACTTATTAAATGAGGAGCAAACACACACACACACACACGCACACACACGCATATATATATATATATATATATATATATATATATTAAAAAAGCGTTTCCACTTGAAATTTCAGATAAAATATATACACGTGTGACTATAGCTTTACCGGCTCATTTCTAGAGGGTAGATTGTTCGCCAATGGTCTGGGAGACCTGGGTTCAATACCAAAGACATTAAAATGGTACTTGATAGCTTCTTGCTTAACACTCAGCAATATCAGGTACGTATTAAGGGTAAAGTGGAGCAATCCAGGGAAAGGAGTAGCGCCCTCCCCTACATCTCAGTGTAGTAACTAATGAAAAGGAGCCTTCTGATCACTCACGGTCGCCAACTTTACATACTTTTACTTATACTTTTTACCTAATTAACCTATTTATTTTACGAAAAAAAAATGAGACTAAATACATACCTTTAATATAGGTTTGATAGATAAAATAATACATTCCCAGACTTTAGGAAATTTCATTTAAATAATTATTTTTAAGATCATTGTTGTTATATATGAAATCATTTCCAACTTTCCCGCCAACTCCGATGCGGATGCCGACTACGCAGATGACATAGCTCTCCAGGAAAATACACCTACACAAGCTGAATCCCTGGAGAATAGTCTGGAGTAGGCAGCAGGTGGCATGGCCTCCATGTGAAGGCAGACAAAACATTGTTCATGTGTTTTTATGAAAAAAAAGAGGCATCTCCTCACTAAATAATGGCTCTCTGACATTTGTGGATAAGTTAACCTACCTCTGAAGCGGCGTCTCATAAATTGAAAATATATGAATATACGAATAGCGAAAGTATGGACTGCTATCGATAGATTATCGATTATATGGAAGTCAAACAAAATTGATAAAATAAAACGCAATATTTTCCAAGCAACGGTTGTGTCAATTCTACTATATGGACGCACCTCGTGGACGCAGACAAAGCGTATAGAAAAAAAGCTAGACGGAAATTACACAAGAACGCTACGAACCCTATTGAACAATTCCTGTAAGAAGCACTCCACAAAACAGCAGTTGTACGGCCACCTACCCCCATCTCCAAAAACATCCAGTAAAGATGGAAAAGACATGCAGGATACTGCAAGAAAAGTTAGGGCGAGCTCATAAGTTACGTTCTTCTATGGAGCCCATCACACAGATGTGCAATTGTTGGACGACTCTCTAGAACTTATCTACAAAAGCTCTGTACAGACACGGGATGTAGTGTAGAAAACCTACCAGAAGAGATGAACAATTGCGACAAATGGCAAGAGAGAATCAAGGAAATCCGTGTTATAAGCACGACATCATTATATATATATATATATATATATATATATATATATATATATGTATAAAGGTCACTACCGTCAAACATGACCTCTTGGGGTTCAACAGTCCCGTCAAAGATATAAACTATCGGACTACCTAGACAGATTATTTGTTTATTAAGGCGAAGTTTTGAGTAAAACTAACCAAACAATTTAGATGACCTGATGACAAATAAGGGGGCATCAGTCTGCTACAGAACCTCCCGAACCACATTCCTCAGGTTTACAATTCAATGTTTTTGTCCTGCTAAGGAAAAAAAGCTCTGTTTAACATAATATTTTTCTCATATTTAACGAGAAGAAAAGTTGCTGCTCAGTACAACGACTAATTTTAAATTAAATCTGATGTTAGTGCCTCCAGAATAATTTTCAAACTCAACACATCAGTAGCAAGAATTTCTCGAGGCTTCATTTTTGTTAATAATTCCATTTCTGTCTCTGTCAAATAACGACGGAGCTTAAATGTAGAATTCAATACTGCTATTGCGTATCCAGAAAATGTCTCCTTATATTTCTTTTTCCACTGTTTTGTTTATGAACTGAAATCTCTGAATGAAGTTCTTCAAGCAGTTTTTTCTTAATCCGAGAACCAAATTCTAGCAGGAATAGTTCCAGCCAACACAACTTCAGTTATCAATGCCGTACGATCCTCTGCGACAATTTTCCATATTCTCTTCACGTTCCATACTTATCTCTCTTTCTATCACTCCCCATTTCTCCATATATATATATAAGTTAGCGACCATAGTCGAGGGTGACCCGAAGGCTCCCTTTTCGATAGCTACTACACCAAGGTGTAGGGGAGGGCGCTACTCCATTCCCAGGATTGCTCCACTTTACCCTTGAACCGTACCTTATAATGCTGAGTGTTAAGCAAGGTGGTATCAAGTACCATTTTTAAAGTCTTTGGTATGACTCGACCTGGGATTGAACCCAGGTCTCCCGGGCCATTGGCGAACACTCTAACCACTGGGCCAATGTCCCGGTATATATATATATATATATATATATATAGAGAGAGAGAGAGAGAGAGAGAGAGTGAGAGAAAAATCGATAGATCGATAGAAAAAGAGAATTATATCATTATTGTTTAATCACTCGAAACTGGGTTAAATTAAAGATGAACTGTGTATTTTTACGTCTAGCCATCAAGGATGATTTGAGAATTGGGGTCAAGTGGCCGTACAACTGCTGTTTTGTAGGGTGCTGCTTCCAGCATTTGTTCAGAACACCACGTAGAATTCTTGTGAAGTTCTCAATTTTTTTTTCCAGGCATTTCGTTTAAAGCCAAGTGGTGAAACCGTATTGTAATACCGACACAATTACAACTGGGATAAATTCCCATTTCATTTTTAAATAGATGAAATTTCCATATGGTCATTAACCTGTCTACCGTAGTTAGTTAAAATTAATTACAATGATAATCCTGACTGAAAAAGCTTAGCCAACGACCTAAGCCATTTTGATAAAACTGATTTGTATCATTAGTCTATTTACCAATTCAACTGCCTGGGAGAATGTAGGAAAGCATTCTAGTTGTATTATATTTCTCCTCTTTTTTACCTTGTGTTATACGTAGTTAAATTGAATAAATATCAACAGGAGCATTTGCATAAAACATCTACACATACCCATTAGCGTAAGGTACGTCTAAAATTAGAGATTTAAATTATGGAAGATAAATCAAGATATTTGCTTAATTTCAGTCATTTGTTGTTAGCTTGGCACTGGAACATTGAAGAGTAATAGAAGATTCTATTAAGTTCACTTTATTTGATTTTCGCTTCAATTCCACTGGTGATACCGCAATACGAAATAACTTAAAATCAGTATCGACAAGATATATGAAAATACAAACAGTGAAAATTGATCGTGAACATCTATATTAACTTTAAAATATACGTGGTGAATTCAATATGTTTCCAGCCTTTTTTGGTATGAGCATTCGAAATTGTCGTAGACGCTTGAAAATTCAGTATGTTATTGCTATACATCTTATGAGATGACCGAACAGCTTTTATGATTTCAGCTTCAAATCAACAGCTACAGCAGGAATTGGAATACACCCTACTAAAGCCTGATTGTCACAGCCGATGAATTTCAAAAATTTAATATGGACGTTAGGACACTTTAGAAGAACGATATGCAATAAAATTGTGTTTTAACTTGGAAAAAAGGCCAAAGAAACGTATGGAATGCGTCAGACTGCTTTTGGAGCATCTTGCATGGATCGAGCATCAGTTTTTGAGTGGCAAGAGATTCAAAGAAGGCAGGGAGTCTGTGAGCAATGATGAGTAGTGTGGGAGGAGTAAGGAAGTCAATACACCAGAGTTGATTGGTCAAAGGGTTACGGTTAGCGTTAATATGTGGAGGTTTTAATGGAGTTCAGGAAGAGTTTCCGTCGGAAGAAGTCAACACTCTTCAAATCGGGTCGGTGGCATTTCCACCAGGACAATGCACCAGTCCACAACTCCATCCACAGACTATTTTACCAAAATGGGCATCAAGACAGTTCTTCAGCCTCCTTATAGTCCAGACCTTGCTCCATGAGACTTTTGCTTATTCCCTAAGCTCAGAGGCTGTCGTTATGAGAGAATTAAGGAGATGATAGAGGCTGTGACTAAGGTCATTGACACGCTCACACAAGAAGACTTCCGTGGGGCCTTCCAGAGGTTGTTGCAATCGTGCAATAAGTGTATTGCAGCCGGAAGAGATTACCTCAAAGGGGACTAGTTTCATGTGTATACTATCAATAAAAGTGCCCATACGAAAAAGTCTGGAAAATTATTTAATGATCCTCGTATGTTAAAACTATCGTTAGAAATAAACACATCTGGTTTCGAGTGGTTGTCTTCTTCCGTTTTTCCTTTAAAGATTAATGTTTCTTAAAAAAAATTACATTTAGTATTTTAAAACTTTGTTAAAGTGCTCGAAATAACCAAGTTATTTGCATGAGAAAATACGGGATCTACAAAAACAAACAAACAACTAGACTGAAGCAAATAGAGAATGAATATAATCATCATTCATTCTTCTTTTTTTAATCTTTTTTGTTCTACTGTCTTGCTTTATTTTCGCGTTCTGTTTATATATATATATATATATATATATATATATATATATATATATATATGTGTGTGTGTGTGTGTGTGTGTGTGTGTGTGTGAATATTTGTTTGCCTTCTTTTTATATATATATCTATATATATATGTGTCCTCGGTTTATATATATACATATATATATATAACATGTTGGGAGTATATATATATATATATATATATATATATATATATATATATATATATTGTAATCCACAGATAGATTGTTTCGTTGTATCACAAATCTTCAGTGTGGCTAGACACTAGGACGCTTGAAGATAGGATCGAAATCCTGTCAACTTTACGTTAGACTTAGTGTTAGACCGCTCAACGAACAAGCATACCACGTCAGCTAGGGAATTATTAGGCCTTAAGTTGTAGCGTTCATTTGTTTACATTTTATACCTTACCAGATATGTGTGTGTGTGTGTGTGTGTGTGTGTGTAGATATTTGTCTTCTGTATATATATATATATGAATATTTGTATGTATGTATGTATGTATGTATGTATGTATGTATGTAAATTAACATTTTAGAATCTTTCAAATTAGAATGTTTCTTTTCTAACTTATTTTTCACGGACGCGTTTCTGTCTTCGTCGATTTTGAAAATGCGAATGTGTTAATGGATACGTTGTTTGATTGATTGTGGCATCTCACCAATACTGTTTTCATCACACGTGATTTTGGGGATCAGATTTTATATAACGCTTGTTCGTCTTCTTATTAATTATGTTCCCGATTCCTTCAGAAGTGTTTTGAAATTATCTTGATATCAAGGATACTTAGTTTATTTTGGATGGGTATTGTTTAATTATGTAATAGAATGATATTGAAAATATTTGTTCAATGAATTGCTTGCGTGAATTAATTATAGTGTGTTTTATAAAAGTAGCGACGCCAGAAACCCCAATAAAACACAATTTAGAAATCGAATATTGAAGTAGTTTTAAAGATTCTAAAGTATTAGTTAAGATCTTTAATAAAAAAAAAACTCCGAATATATATATATATATATATATATATATATATATATATATATATATATATATATATATAGAGAGAGAGAGAGAGAGAGAGAGAGAGAAATGGATTCCGACGTCTTAGAAAATTAAATATTGAAAGATATTGTGATATATATATATATGGTAGAAGTTAGTAGGAAACAGTATTAAACACGTATCCTGTCTTAGATTTGTCGAATTCAAAGAAATATCAATATTTACATCTTGGGAATTTGCCAGGAAAATGATTCTGTCGTATTTTCTTTACTGTGATTATTGAAGTATCAAACCGGTGAAGCTGACATTTAAAATCAAATATCAAAGATGAAACACATAATAGAAATTTCCGAAAATAGAGTTCGTTTTATGAAAAAAGTGTTTCTACAAATGTTAGAACCACACATCTTGTTCTATTTCTTAAATACTTCAGATATATATATATATATATATATATATATATATATATATATATATATATATATATATATATAGGTGCGTGCAAATGTTATTGACACAAGCATTCCATATTTGAGTGGATAAACACTTGAGGTTTATCATTGCAACATACAGTTACAAATTAGACTTTCCATAAATTTGTTTTTACAGTATAATGCAAATATTTTTACAGTATACTTTTACAGTATAATGCAAATATTTTTACAGTATACTTTTACTGTATAATGCAAATAATCTTTTCGTTTCTTTTTTTTTTTAGAGAATACTAAATAGGTTGTAATAACTGCTGTCTGTTAGTGTTTTACCAATGGAATATATGCACTGCAACTCCGATTAAAGAAAAACGTGGACCGCAAGTAGAATTTATTACGTAAAATAAATTTCGCTTCGTTATATTTCATGAGTGTATTTTGGTCAGCCTATTACCTTGTCAGCCAACATTTGTATTTAAGATTTCCATGAAACCTTTGGTAAATCAACTCTTTGCTTTTGATTCAGACTTGTCACCTAATCTTTCTTTACTAGTTCAGTAGACTTTACGTGATGAACTTTGTAGACTTCCCTGTTTGGTACGATGTTAAATTTCTGTTCCTGTACTTGCAGTATTAGGTGTTTCTTCACTTAACCTGCCGCCTGAACTATCTACATTCCTTCTTTTTCTAGCCGCTGAAAACAGTGTTTTTTTTAATGAGAATAGTCGCAATACATTTTAAACAGCAGTTTTAGGCCTAACAAAGGATCGTGGGAAGTTACCTGCCTTCATGATAATCAGACCTAACTACTTTAGACCATTATAATCTTGTTACTAAACTAAAGATTTCTTTTATGTGTGAGATTTGAGGACATGGACGAAATCAAAAATTTATGCCAGAAGACAACAACATATGATATTGGCATAATATAACATATGTCATTGGCCTTATATAACCCCCCAGTATAGGTGTCTGTAAAAAATGTTCCAATCTCTGTGTTTTTAAGCACATCCTGCATTTTCTTCAGCAAATAACTTGGTTATTTTAAACACAACAAAATTTTCTAAACCCTGGACGTTAGTTTTTAAGTAACATTAATCTTATAAGAAACAGCGGAAGAAAGTGTGATTTTCGCAAATAGAGTTTGTTTTATGAAAAGAAAATGTTTCTACAAATGTTAGAACCTCGCATTTTGTTCTATCCCTCCAGTTATATATATATATATATATATATATATATATATATATATATATATATATATATATATTATCCAAGGAGGAAATCCAAGCGGTAGGAGTATCGAAATTGAGTGCTCAATTCCAACGGCTATTGATGATATTGATATGAATTTGGGTTTAATAATACATTAACACTCAACATGCCGAGCAAAAAAATAAATCTTCTTATATATACACAATAAGAAAAAAAAAATTCTTTGTATCATTATAAATTTATTTCATGTTGTTAAAACCTTCATTAGTTGAAAATTTCCTTTTTTTATTTGAATGTTTTTTTACAAATTCACTTCTCGCAGGAAGCAAAATGAAAAAACACAAATAAGAAATAAGATGATTTTTTTTTTTATCTGAGGAAGGTTTTAACAACCTTAAATAAATTTATAATGATACCAAGAAATTGATTTTTTCTTTTCGTCTATATACGAAAAGATGTATATATATATATATATATATATATATATATATACTCCCAGCATGTTTTTCCGTTCACTTTTAAAACAATACTTTTGGGAAAGGTATAAACTCCTTTATCCTCCTGCTATGGGTAATATAGTACCACTGCAGTCCTTCATTACATAAACCCCTAATTGTCATATGTCCTTAAACAGAGAAACCAACCCAATATATTTTCTCTTTTTTTTTGTATTGAAAGTGGACAATATCTTATGTTATTAGAAGATAAACAATACAACTCTTTGCCAAAACACTGTATTAAACTACCATCGTAATATGTTCAAATTAATTCCCAGATAATATTTGTAATGTGCCAGATAATATTTGTAAACAAACAGGATTCACGAATCTGTAAAGCTGAAGTGAAGTAAGCGTTATAATAACATAAGGCTTGTTTTTAATGAAAATATTACCAACAAGAGGTATTAAATAACTTTAGGGTGTTGTTATTTCTTAAGATGATTTGGGTTCCTTGCTTAATGGAATATCAGTCTTCATCGGTTGTTTAATGCGAAAGTCATACTTGGTGAGGAACGGCGTTGATATTACTTGACGCATAGCTAGGAGATGAAGGAGTTCATAACTTTTCTAAGATATTTTTTCCAAGACGTGGAACGAAATCGTATGAATTGGGAACCCAGTGAGAAGTGAACTTATTCGAGGGGGTTTGCTAATCTAACTTTTGTCCAAAAGTGTAAGTAATAGCGTGCCTAGGATTTGAATCAGCTTATGATGATATCGCAGTCCAGTACGTGAGTCACTACGCTACGGAGACTTCCTTCTAATTTATATGAGATCATGTTGTTGTTTCTTAAGCTTTTTTTGTACACATCTATGGTATTAAGTATTCCAATAAAATTCAAATAGTTTACAGAGTTGTATAGCTATACAAATAATTTATATAAAATTCCATGGTTTCAAGAAATTATTTCTATTTAATAATAACCTGTTGTGTGCACGCAGTTACATGGTTTAACGTAATCTTAACCATTACTAAATAATTTTTCTGCAGAACTGTTCGAGCCATTGATTTGACCCTAACAAGCAGAAATACGCCGGGTCAGAGAAAGCGTGAAAATAAAGAATGACAGTTATTTCTGCTTGATGACGATTAAACATGCAATTTCAAAGATCAAGTGGGCGATCGAGTGGGCGTTAAACCATTATATAGCTCAGTCAAGACGGAAGTCAAGTGCCAGTTGCAGTTGCAGTAGAGTTGGAGTGGGAGATGGGCGAGATGTGGTAGGTAAAAACCACACCGGGCCGAGGGGGCCCTCGGGAACCCCGATGGAGTTTGAAGACCGGAGAAGTTGCTGATAAGATGCTGTAAAGGAAGCCATCAACCAGCAGAGTGGGCCTCTGGACCTCCGGTTGAGCATCAAAGAACGAGAAAGACACAACGTTGACGGCCATAAGTTTGGGGTCAAAATATTTCAGTTATGTTCGGTCTCCAGCTCCCTCACATACGCAAACCTTGAGTAACCCTTTTCAACCCTTGCAATAAAGTGAGAGGTAAATATTTTTATAAAGAAGTCTTCCTGTGTCTTTATCATGGTGTCAGTCTTTATTATTGTGTCGTTATGATGCTGTAGATAAGCATATAACATAAGAACTGAAACTCCACATTCGCTACTTTGCAACAGGAGGGAAGCATATAAAGAGTCATCTGACGAGACGGAGACTATAGCTATAATACTCTCCGCCGAAATAAATTTATTATGACGACTTAACCGAGTTTGAGTCTCCATTAAATTGTACTAAATATATATATGTGTGTGTGTGTGTGTAAACAGGGTTTGGTTGTAAATGCCCCCAAGGTTTGATATACCATTAAGCTAAACAACCTAACCTATCCCGGTAGAATATTAATAAAAACATGCTGTACTAAGTAAAGTTAAAACCTGGGAGATCTGTTTGTATTAAAGTTAGTAAGAGGCATTACTAATGTATTTGAATTTGTTTTATATCTCACCAACAAAAAGTGATGTAAACATACACCTAACAAAGGCGTGAACTTCAACTGACCGATTATAGATCATAGAGAAATCCTATCCCTCTGAAAAAATAAAATTGGATTTCTTCCAAGCTGTCGCTGTGCCAGTACTACCGAATGGATGCACCACCTGGACACTAACAAAATGCATGGAGGACAAGTTATATGGAAATAACGCAAGAACGCTACGTTTTCAACAAATGCTGAAAGCAATATACCAAAAAAAGAAAACGACAGTTGTCCGACCACTTACCTCCCATCCCATAAACTATCAAAGTAAGACAGATAATACATGATGGGCAAGTTTGAGGAAGTAAGGACGAACTCATAATCGGCATTGTCGTGTGAATTCCAACGCATAGATGCGACAACTTTGACCAAACATCAAGAACTTGCTTACATCAACTCTGTATGCACACTTGCAGCAGTCTAGAAGACCTGCTCAGAGGGATGTATGAGAGAGAAGAGTGGTGCGAAAGAGTTATAAAACACATGGCTATCAGGACAACTTGATGATGATAATGATAATGAAGAGTCTCTGGAGCTTGTCGCATTTAGGACCGCTGGATAAACAACGAAAAACTCGTAGATATATGAAAAACACGCACGACATGTTTCCATGAGTGACCCGCAGGTCTTCCCCTTCTACTTGAGAGATTTGCGGATCTCCCCACTTCGCTTTAGCAACCATCAGATCCTTCCTCTTCGCTTGAGCAACCAGTGGATCTCCACCCTCAGTCCAAAATTACAGATCTTAAATTGTCTTTTCAAGTCCCATGCAGAAGTATCAATATCCTCTTCGATTAACGTATTTTCTGTTTATGGCTCGTTATCGGAACTTACATACTTCTGTTTTTGTTTTTCGGTAATTTGTTGATCCTATCTGTGAACGGAAATATCTCTCACTCTATCCATAGGCAATAAATTATATTTTCGCCATCATATTTTATATTTCTCTTTCCTGTGAAAACCACTTTGTTGATATTATCTTGCAACCGCATTGAATCAGCTAAGTTCATCGTCGCCAGCTAAGCTAGTATATTACAAGTTTACATTTGTATATCAAAAATTCAATAGAAGCATTACACCAATAGCAATACACTGGTAAAGAATAAGTAGTAATTTAAGATACGAATAACATACAAGCTAAAATCAAATGGTAAGTTTTTAAAAGAGCATACGGGTGCAATGAAGGGTCAGAATTTTGTAGCTAATGTTTGAAGGAATTGTTGTATATTATAAAATTCTAAGAACTAAAAAAAAAAAAAAAAAAGAACTGATATTCAAGTTCCTTTGATGTAACAGTAGGTTAATTCCGATGAGAGAAACCCTTTAACGCAAAAGAGAACAATGGCATAGGTTTAAGTGAAAACATGAGTTTTCATACTAATCAATCATTTTTAATTCATAAAAATGTTATATTTGCTCTACCAAACGGGTATGGAACATTATTTTGTAGTTTTTCTATTAGGGTTGTCATGCCACCCGATAAAATAAAACGCTTTTTTCCAATCAGCAGCCGTGTCCATGCTACTATATAGATGCACCACATGAACGCTGATTAATCGCAGAGAGAAAGAGCTTGACAGCAAGTGCACGAGAATGCTACAAGCTATATTGAACCAATCTTTATGGAGGTGCCCGTGGTGTAATGGTTATCGTCGTAGGAATTGAACACGGCGACACGAGTTCAAATCCTGGACTGATTGCATTTCACATAGCACTAATACCCTAATACACTAATACTAATACACTAATACTAATACTAAGGTATGAATCCAATTATTCTCCCTCCAGCTATGGGTAAATAGTAGGGCAGACTAGGTTATTCAGCCTTGGTGAGGCAACTAGTCTAGGAGAAGGAAAACTCTGAATTCAAACCTGCTAAACTCCGCTTAAAAATTGACCTTGTGTCGTATCCTGCCCGAGTGGAGGGGTTGGTAAATATGATATTGAACCAATCTTGGAAGCAACATCCCGGAAAACAGCAGGTGTACGGCCACTTACCTCCCATCTCTAGAATCATTCAAATCAGTCGAATAAGACATGCGGGAAATTGCTAGAGACTTAAGGATAAAAGGTTCGGTTCGAATTTCCATGTAGGCTACTGAGTTTGACAAAAAATACCAGAAGAAAACCGAAGGATGCATCGACTAAAACGTTGTATTAATAAAAAAAAAAGAAGACAATTCCAAATAATCAAACGATGAAAAAGTGAAAAAAACATGTAAGGTTATATCCTGCTCTACTGGCCAACATTTGAGCACTTTTCTGATTAGAGGAAAAAGTTTCAATAATGAATTGCTCTCCCTCTCTCTCTCTCTCTCTCTCTCTCTCTATCTATCTATCTATCTATCTCCACTTACATAGATAGATAGATAGATAGATAGATAGATAGATTCGTATATATTCATCATCATATTGTCGTGCCGCAGGCATTGATATCCCAGACGCTCTCTCGCCAATTATCCCAACTGAGCACTAATTATCAATTAAAAATCATGGTTTAATCCATTTTTTTTTATCAAAGTTCAAAATTACCCAATGGAAAAGTATTGGATACATCAATTTAATATTTTGTTGCGCAGCCTCTGTTTTGTTTCGCTGCTTCCAGTCGCTTTCTGTAGTTGGGTACAAGTTTTCCACACTGATCCAGCGTTACTTTACCCCATTCTTCCTTGCATAATTCCTCTAATTGCTTGATATTTTGTGGATTCCGCTTATGAACTTTAACCTGCAAAGTATTCCAAAAATTCTCAATTGGATTCAAGACTGACTTGGCCAATTGAGAGTACTAATACCATTATTTTCGAACCATTCCTTTGTAAATTTTGCCCTATGTTTGGGATCATTGTCGTGTAGAAGCACAAAATTCCAACCATGTCCTAAAGAAGTTGCAGATCTCTGAAGGTTCTTCTCTAGAATCTCCCTGTACATGCTACCGTTCATTCTACCATGGATAACTTGTAACTCACCAGTGCCCTTGGATGAGAGCATCCCCATATCATAATGGAACCACCCCCAAACTTAAGTGTGGTGATGGTATTGTACTTCTTGAATACAGTGCCATTTTTTCGCCAAACACTTGTCACTGTATTCCTTCCGAATAGTTCAACTTTTGTTTCATTCGTCCAGATTACCTTTTCCCAAAACTTTCTTTTCATAAGTTTCGACAAACTTTTTTTTTGGTGATCTTGAATGAAAGCCTGTACGATATAGAGCTCTGCTAATGGTATCCTTAGTTACATAAATTCCCGCATCCTCAAGATCAGTTTTAATTTCAGAACGAGTAATGAAGGGGTTTATTTGCACATTTCTACTGATCCACTTTAAAATATGCTTATTTATTTTTCTCTGTCATCTATTTCTTGGAAGGTTTGCTGTACCGTCGCCATATTTCTTATACTTTCTGATGATATTTCCTACTGTACTTAGAGTTAGATTCGTTTTTTTTGCTAAGTTTTCGGTAACCTTGTCCTCCTTTGTGATGTACAATGGTTTTATCTCGCATATCTCTTGATAATTCTTTAGTTTTTGCCATTTTAAATCCTTGAATTGCAAAATGCACATCAAAGAGTCAGATGATTAGTAGCACTCTCTTATAAAAAGTGTGTGCTTCTCTGATTGGTCAGAGATAACATTCCAATACTAAAGGTTTTCAACTCAAAATTCTGGATTAGGTTTATACCGAGATACCTCGAGATATGAAATTAATTCGTTCCGAAAGGAATTTCATATCTTGGAATTTTAGTATTATGGGACAAGGTTTACCCTTTAAATGGACTAATTTGCTCCAGTCCCCAAAAAGCAGTCGTATAAATCGTAAATATTATACCGAAAGCAATGAATACAACATCGTCATTTACATAAAAGTTAAAAAACAAGAAAATAATAAAATCTTTGAAAAATAGGTATATTTTTCTCGGTCTTCCATTTCTTGGAAAGTTTGCTCTAACGTCGCTATACTTCTTATACTTCTTATACTTTCTGATGATATTTCCTACTGTACTTTGTGCTAGATTCATTTCTTTGCTAAGTTTTCGGTAACCTTGTCCTCCTTTGTGATGTTTAATGACTCTATCTCGCATATCTCTGGATAATTCTTTAGTTTTTGCCTTTTTTTAAATCATTGAATTGCAAAATGCACATCAAAGAGTCAGATGACTAGTAGCACTATCTTGTAAAAAGGTGTGTGCTTCTCTGATTGGTCAGAGATAACATTCTAATACTATCGAAAATTTGAATATTTAAAGTCTTTTAAAATACACAAAAACTACTTTATGAGATATCACTTACCAAATATCAGGCAAAATGGCGAACATAAACAAGAGTTATAACAGAAAATAGAATGTATCCAATACTTATGCATGTCATTATATATATATATATATATATATATATATATTTGTGTACGTGGAAAACTAAGAAACCAACTGAAAGTGATTTACACCGAATCCTACCGACATAATTGTATTTAATAAATACCTTTCCTTGGTCTGATATTAAAAGACAAATTACTTTTAATTCTTCAATTTATATTCTTAATCTGTCACGAGTCATTAAAGCAATGAATACATCGATTTTTTTATTTACTGCAATTTCGTCGCACTTCTATGCAAAGTCGATCTATTCAGTAATGAATCTGACTGAGCAATTCTTTTCATTATTAACTTCATTACAAATCTATGTTTTCTTGGAAAGCTACACGGACATTTTTCTGCCATTGGCAACAGTCCTGGAAATGTAACAGACTGTTGGGTATCACCCACCTTTTTCCACACAATGAACTAGTCCATCTACCATATATAGCAGTAGCTACTAATACCAGAGAAGACTAGAAGGTGGAGAGCAGATTCTTATAGAAATAGTATTAGAGCGTTGAAGACTGGAGATCGGACTAGATCACTTTACCGTAATGACGGAAGCCAATACTATCGTTGGACAATATCTTTATTCTGTATTCACTAATCCTATGTTCGTGTCTACTAATAGTCTCTCTATTGTATATACCTTTCCTGAGAATATATATCTATTTCCTCTCATATCGTGGTTTGTCCTTTATTTAATATTACAAGTGTTCACTAACCAGAACGCAACACAGACAAACCAATTCAAGGAAAAAATGGAAATAAATAAATAAAAAGGAAAAATAAAATTACAAATGAGAAAAAATAGATAGATAGATAGATAGATAGAATACAATTTCAAGTCCCACCTTGTTGCATAGGATCATTGAAATGATTTGGTTATTGTGGCAGGTGTCACCTAAGTGAGTAGTTGGATGGATAGGCTAAACAAATAAGATACGTTTTCAGAAAATCTATTTGAAATTGTTATAAAAATGTAAAGCCACTTAGATTTGAAAATCCGTAAATAAGAATTAAATGAAATAGGTTGATGAGATAAATGAGGGAATGCGTGAGAAAAAAACCCAAAAAACGATAAGACTAAAGGTTCGAAAAGAGTTCCTGTGAAGTGTAAAGACGGGTTTTTGTATATAAAATTGACTTTGATTTGGAGAACGAAAAATTGCTTGTTTTCCCTGACTGCACTGGCTGAATATTGAATCCTATATGTATTTACGCATCCTTTTAGCACGAGCAGAATGTGACACAAGGTCAATTTCTAAGGGATTTTAAAAGGTTTGAATTCCGCATTTTCTTGCTCTGAGACCAGTTGCGATATCAAGGTTATATAGACCAGGATGCTCAAATCTTTTCGCATATCTAAAGGAAAGATAGTAGAATTAATGTCCCTCCTTAGAACATTAACGCTATATGAGATGAAATGTAAAAAAAAAAAAAACACTTCATATATAAGTCGACCTAAAGTTTTTTAACTCAAAATTCTGGATTAGATCTATACGGAGATACCTCGAGATACGAAATTAATTCTTTCCGAAAAGGATTTCATATCTTGGAATTTTTGTATTATGGGACTAGATTTACCTTTTAAATGGCCTAATTTGCTCCAGTCCCCAACAAGCAGTCGTATAAATTGTAAATATTATACCCAAGGCAATGAATACGTTCGTTAATGACAATATTGTCATTTACATAAAAGTTAAAAAACAAGAAAATAATAAAATCAATGAAACATACGTATATATAAATGATGTTAGGAATAATGACACTTTACGTTTTCAGTTGAGCTTTTTTGATTTTCGTTTAATAAAAATTTAACTTGTACACCGCAAATTACGGTATGTAAGCAATGCTCAATATCGGTGATAGAGCATATGTAGGTATCGATTTCACTAGTTTAGACACAGAGTCAACGGCGCTTGATAAATATCTCTTAAATATATAAGAGAAAATAGTTTGCAATACTAAGCTAGAGTCATTTAAGACAGTAGGTAGAATGGTATCACCTCCATTTTTTCCTTTTCCTTAGGGAAACTGATGTATATATTTCAGAAGCACCAGATCAAATCTGAATAAGATAAAAGACTGACAAGCAGTCATTCCCTTCACATTGAAGAAAGAACGCCAAAATAAGACAAAATTAAGAAGGAAAGAATTTTATAGATTTAGCACCACGACGATCATGAAGAAGAAGAAGAAGAAGAAGAAGAAGAAGAAGAAGAAGAAGAAGAAGAAGAAGAAGAAGAAGAAGAAGAAGGTTTGCATGTTCAAAAGCAGAGAGGTATGAAAATCTTTGTTCTTCACAGTTTTGATGCTTTCATTAAAAGTTCTAAGTAGTAAATTAATTATTCTCACAATCGTTGAATAGTTAGCGTAGTTTAGATATAGAATTAACTTGGCTCAATGATCTCAGGCTAAAAACTGGTATTTATAAAGGTCTGTCAACTCTGTGTCTAAACTATCTTAACTTATATGTACATATTCTCTATGACAGACATTAATCATCCTTCATTTAAAATAAAGCAAACTATATATATATATATATATATATATTTTTAAAGAAAAAACCAAAGACCGGTTTTCTTTAAAGAAAAAAACAAGAAATATTGCTCTGTAAAATTAATTACATTGACCTCTCTACCAGGAAAATTTAAATGTTCAGCTCTTGAATGATTTTCTTGTCCTGAAGGAATTACTCCCAACTCTGGTTTAACTGGACCGAATAATACTACAATATATATATATATATATATATATATATATATATATATATTAGTTACAGCATAGTTTAGCGTATGTTCATACTTTTTAAGTTTACATTGTATTTTTTTTTTTTTGCGAGACAGGCTAGTCCCGTTTTGAGGAGCTCCACAATCAATTTAAGGAATACAATACTCTATTCAACCAGAACAAGACCATGATCAAAACGGCTGTCATATGTATCTTTCAGTCTCTGTGTCTCTTCCTCTCTCCCTCTCTCTCTCTCTGCCCAGGACATATTCTTTACCGGAGAGACACTATCTTTCCTCTCCATGATCTGTATTTTACTCAAGCACGCGATGGCAACCATGTTTTGACCATTTGTAAACATTTTTGAATAAAACATGCTTCTTCGTAGACATCACAGATTCTTCACATTCCTTACATTTCTAGGCAAACAGAATTTTATAATCATAATTAACTTGAATTCTAGATGACTCGATTTGATTTCAAACCATTCTAATTTACTTTAATATATTTGCTAAAAACTATTCCAAAAAAAATGCCGAATTTGTTTTTATCGAAAAAAATATGAAAAATAAATTATTTTCCTTGTTGTGAATCAATCGCCAATATTCATAGAATGACCCACGGATATATATAAAAAAACTTAGCGGCTATAACAGTAAGTGATATGTCTCAGTAGGTCTTAAAACCATTCCTTTATTTCTCTATTACGCTTTGTTTATACATGGCGTTGCATAATCGAAGAAGTATGTCGTCAAATTACCATACTTCAGGGAATATTTCATCGAGGTCTGTAGCCCTCTTTTTTTATATTTTTCATTACTGTGTCAAGATTTTTCTCCGTAAACAATACAATTTTGATGACTAGTGTGTAGTTAATTGTATTTTCATTAGTTTTATCAGTGATATAAAGAGGGTGTCCGAGCAGATTCTAGAAATGTTCTTTCCAATTCTGATGTCTTTATTTTTGGTTGATAGATTTTAGTTTTACTCGTGAGGTGGTTTTCTTTTTGCCTTTTCCTTTACTATATGTTATACTCATTGTGAGTGTGTATCTTCTACGGTATTTCTGATTCTATTGATTTTGCTTTGAATGAATTATTGTTTTTTTATTGGTGTGTTTTAGTTAGTTCTATCTGGGATTTCTTACGTTTCTGCGCATTAGCGTTTGTTCAGTTTCTTTATTAGGTAAGGATGTTTTTTTCATGTTATCTTGGTCTTCCCCAATTACTATTGACTCCAAGAGAATTTTAAATTTTGCTTTTAATGTGCTCTTGGCTGCTGCTTCTATGTGGGCGATAACAAAGCTTTCCTATTTGTCATTCAAACAATATCTTATAGATATATCCAGAAGTATATGAAACTTGTTTCTTATAGATACCCTATATTGATTGCTTATATCACATTTGACAAGTGAACACCAGATAAGTTTTGTTTTATTCATCAGACTCAGGTAAGTCTTTCCTGTGAGGATTCTGTGATCGGGAGTTTTCCCTTCAAATGTGTATGTCTCACGATTCAAGGCGTTATTTATCCCCTTTACGTTTATAAATACAAATTCTAACTGCGATAGATACTGTAACCTTTTTTCCTTAAGTTTCTAACAAATTTGAGATTTTAAAAATACCACTATTACTTAAAAATTCTCCTGTAAAAGTAATTATATTAATCCACAAGTAGAATAAAAAAGAATCAGTTTCGGGTTGATTTTTTCATGACATGTCAACCCTCGTAAGTTATATTTATAGGAGAACAGTAGTGACGCTATTTAATCCATTGCTGAGACGATAAGGGGGTCCATACCTTTGCAAAAGTTTTTAGTTTGAAAGTGAATCGAATAGTATAACTTAGTACGAAATAGCTAATTTGAGGCTGCACTCCTGCAGTTTAGCGACTACCACATTGTAACTGATCTACAAAAAATACTAAGATGTAAGTTTTATTTATTTAACTTTGACATTTTCGATTTAAATAAAATATTCTGCATCATAGATTTGCGATTACTTGTCGTGTTAACTGCTACCTAGATGGCAAGACTTTGTCCAGATTCGTCAGCAAAAATTCTTGATACATTTTGATTAGATAAGTCGATACATTTTGTGCAGCAGTTTGCAGTATTGTGCAAACGCAGTATCATCTTTACCTAACATTTGTTGATCTTAATGTCTTCTTTTTAGTCATTTAACTGAAAGTTCTTAAGTTTGGTAAAGGTCAGTAAAATAAACACAACGGTGTAATTTCAAAGCATAACAAAACAGGATTTTGGAGATGCTTCTACGAAAAGGAAACTCGCTGGAGTAAAAGAAATTGATCCAAAAAAAGAATATTTTGAAGAAAATGAACTTTTTAATTCATAGTTCATTTTTGTCTTGAAATAAAAATCAATTTCAATATTTTTCCGTCATATTATGTATGTATGTATGTATGTATGTATCAAAATATAAATATATATACTAAAATACATACCAATTATTAAACTTGTATATTTATTCATTTACACTAAATATTCAAAATCAATGAAAATCATGGTCATCACAAGCCATTCAGCGTAACTTCCAGTTTCGCAATGGCAAAATTAATCGTTGTAAGTTTTTTTAAATAGCAATTGTTTTTCTTTAATTCTCAAGTACTGGAATTGAGAGCCTCTTGGCAGTAACAGTCTCAATTGGCGCTTACAAAAAGACAAATGGTGTAAATAAATGTGGGAATATTCATATTTTTGTAAACACCAGCTGTGACTATCCCCGCTTCCTCCAACTGAATGAAGCTGGTGCTTCCAAATTGACGTAAAACACGTACATTCTTCAACAACAGCTGATTGTCGATTTCCCATAGAGCACTCAAGGGAAGAATTGCCGGCAACTACATACGCGTAAATTTAAAGCTCTTCTCATAAAGTGAGCACTCCGTTAGCCGATAAGCGAATTTGAATTTATATTTAAAAAATTCCATTGCTTACGCGGAAATGACGATAGTTCTGGGGTGAGATAGCCAACTGACGTAAAATCAGCCGGGTTGTAGCTTGAAGCATCTTGCGTGTCTAGCCACACTGTAGAGTCTCTCTGTGGATGATGGTATATATATATATATATATATATATATATATATATATATATATAAGTGTATACGTAGTAAGTGTATACGTAACTACTAGTTACACGATTAGAAAATCCATCATCAGATCTTCATTTAGGACAGCGAGAAGAGGTGGGAGTCATTATATATATATATATATATATATATATATATATATATATATATATATAAAAGTAAACTTGGTGACTGCAGTCAAGGGCGACTCAAAGGCTCCCTTTTCAACAGCTACTACATCGAGGTGTAGGGGAGAGCGGTACTCCTTTCCATGGATTGCTGCATTTTACCATTGATACGTACCTTACAATGCTGAGTGTTAAGCAAGGAGGTATCAAGTACCATTTTTTTAAGTCTTTGGTATGACTCGACCTGGGATTGAACCCCGGTCTCCTGGACCAGCAGTCGTTAAAAAGCAATAAATAAAATAGACTGAAAACACCAACAATTCTAATTGATCATCTTGGAGAAATATTCTCCTCGACCAAAAAAGACAGATGTTTTTGTTAATCGCATTTGTCAGCTTTTGCACAAGGAGAACTTAGGCCAAACTTTGGACAAGCAAACCATTACTCTGTTAGCCCATAGTACAGCACAGGAAGTTATAAGCAATTTAGGGAATCGAGTTCATATCTAAATTGCTAATTTGATTGTCTATAAAGGATTTTTTTTCTTTTTTCACATAGTCCTATCGTAAACGAATAATTTCTGAATAGATATATTTGACCCATAGTTATGACACTCACGGTTTCTATCACTCCTACTTGGATTATTTCAGGAAATGTCAAAGTTGCGGTACTACACACACTCGAGATTTTTCGAACAAGAGCCTCAATATCAGATACAGTTTAGTTTCATGTCCATGAAACCCCTATTTTGGGCTGGCGATCATATACTTCTGCAGGATACAGAGTCAGTGAATTCTAAACACCACCAATATTTTTAGCGTTTCATATTTTTTTTCTTTAATTGCATCCTAAATTAGTTTCAATTTTTCAAGTTTTTAAATGATATCCTTGACTTTTCACCTAGAATAAAATTATTTTCTTTTCTCGCATGAATATGTTGGGCTCATTAAAATAACGCATCTTTAGCGCAGCCTTTTGCTTTTGTAGTGACAGTGAATATGTTGTTGCAATGTATGTGCCAAATATCAGTGCAATAGGGATTTGGGTATGCCGCTTTTGGCTATTCACCAAAACGCTTGAAGGTTGGCCAACAGCTTGATTACCAAAATATCTTCCCAAAAGCGGCTTTTATTCAGTTTGGCTTAGATCTTAAACTTTCTAGCTGCGAGGGCTATTATTGTTGC
The DNA here is from genome assembly GCA_963585895.1 of Sepioteuthis lessoniana. Taxonomy (NCBI): domain Eukaryota; kingdom Metazoa; phylum Mollusca; class Cephalopoda; order Myopsida; family Loliginidae; genus Sepioteuthis; species Sepioteuthis lessoniana. The sequence goes on along the minus strand of CAUZXS010003993.1, from coordinate 20,914 downwards.
AAAATGTAAAAGGCCTTCCTAGATAAATGTGCCTACCTACGTTTTATCACTTTGTTAATATCGACGAAAGGATCCATTCTATTTTTTTCCACCGAGTTTGGTTTAGTTCGTTACTTCGAAGAACTTCCGCTCGATTATGTTATGAACGTAATCTTTAGACTTTTAGATTTGGTGATTTAATCTGCATAAACAATATACCATATATAAAGTTTATCATGAAATACTTAAGACCAATTAAGAGATTTTAAATGGTATTAAGTCAGTCTATTAATTGATGGAACTGATTGTTCAAAACTATTTATCCTAAACTAATTAAACGATCGGCATTATCTCCTTAAATCTCTTTATTTTGGAAAGCCATACACAGACAGATTTTGTTGCAACTCCTGAAAACAGTACTGGACATCAGAAAGTTATACTACATTCAATTGTTTAACTATGGAATTCAAATCCTTCACTTTTTTCCGAAATAAAAAAAACAAAACATCTATAACATCGCGGAGAATTTCCCGTATGGTAGTGGCTAACATGCTGGACTCTGACACCGTAGAGAGTGAGTTCGAACTCCAGTTGCGTTATTATATTCATTTCCAGATGAATACATTTGGTAAAGGTTTTAACCCCCGTATCCCCTCAGCTTTAGGAGCAGCTGTACGGCAACCTACCACCCATGACGAAAACTATCAAATTTAGACGAACCAGACATTCGGGACACTGCTGGAGCAGTATGGACGTACTAATAAGTGATGTACTCTTGTGGACCTCTTCACATGGCCGAGCAAAGGCAGGGCGACCAGCTCGGACATGCATACAGCAGCTCTGTGTAAATACGGGATGTAGGCCCGAGGACGTGCCGGAAGCGATGGACAATAGAGAGGGGTGGCGAGAGAGGGTCAGAGATATCCGTGCATATGGTGCGACATGATGATGATGATACCATTCTTCTACAAGGATAGCTTTATCATAGAATAACCTACGAAGGTTGATATGCCATGAAAACAAACTAATCAATATTATCATGGGCAATTATTATAACAAGAAACCAATGAGCTTATGATCGTCCTGTGTTAAATAAATTTTATTGCCTTTTTTTAATGACTCGACACTTCGTCTTTTCTAAATGATATATTTAATTATAAAAGAATGAGTGTCTTATTCGATAAATGTTTTAGAGAATCCTTTGAGATATAGAGGATGTCCAGAGGTTTTGCATATCAAGAATATTTTAAATATTATACACAAAAGTTCATTAGTTTTAGAGGCACTTCTTTAATTCTTATTTTTTCTTGTATGTGCTCTACGTGTAATTAGAATTGGTGACCGTAGTCTTGGGAGACCCGAATGCTCCCTTTACATTAGCTACTACAGCTAGGTTTAATGGAGGGAACTACTCCTTTCCATGGATTGCTGCATTTTACCATTGATACGTACCTTACAATGCTGAGTGTTAAGCAAGGAGGTATCAAGTACCATTTTTTTAAGTCTTTGGTATGACTCGACCTGGGATTGAACCCCGGTCTCCTGGACCAGCAGTCGTTAAAAAACAATAAATAACAATATACTGAAAACACCAAAAATTCTAATTGATCATCTTGGAGAAATATTCTCCTCGACCAAAAAAGGCAGGTGTTTTTGTTAATCGCATTTGTCAGCTTTTGCACTAGGATAACTTCGGCCAAACTTTGGACAAGCACCCCATTACTCTGTTAGCCCATAGTACAGCACAGGAAGTTAGAAGTAATTTAGGGAATCGAGTTCATATCTAAATTGCTAATTTGATTGTCTATAAAGGATTTTTTTCTTTTTTCACATAGTCCTATCGTAAACGAATAATTTCTGAATAGATATATTTGACCCATAGTTATGACACTCACGGTTTGTGAAGCAAGGCAGCATCAAGTACTATTTTTGAGTCTTTGGTATGACTTCCACAGGTATTGAACTTTGATCTCCCAGTTCATTAGCGAACACTCTACTCATTACATATTGACGGGTTTTTATCGTTCATAAATTGTCAAGAGAGCTGAAACAGGAACGATATTTTATCAATTAAAAATTTTTAAGTGAGTTAACTGGTCGTGTAAAAACATTTTTCCCTTCTTAATTGTAAAAAATGTTGAATTACATGTTGAAGAATATTTTATCCATGGTGAATGGTTAAAAGAGTATGCTAGATGCACACTAAATTCACGCTAAATTGCTATTTGGCATTGATGATACATGTGGAATGATATTTATCCATAAGAAATAGTCAAGAAAATGAGCTAAATGTTGACGTATGTTTATCCAAGTTGAATGATCAAACGAGTGTGCTACATGTTGAAAAATATCATTTCCGTGTTGAATGGTCTCGAAAGAATCGGCGTTATATGCAAAATAATGTTTTAACAATTTATACATTCTGATTGTGTTGGGTATCACCCACTTTTTTCCACACAATGAACTAGTGCATCTGCATATATAGCAGTAGCAACTAATACCAGGGCAGAGTAGAAGGTGAAGAGCAACTTCTTATAGGAATAGTATTAGAGCGTTGGAGACTGGAGATCGCACTAGATCACCTTACTTGCTACCGTAATAACGGAAGTCAATACTATCGTTGGACTATATCTTTATTTTGTATTCATTAATCCTATGTTTGTGTCGACTAATAGTCTCTCTTTTATATATACTTTTTCCTGAGAATATATCTCTATTTCCTCTCATATCGTGGTTTGTCCTTTATTTAATATTACGAGCGTTCACTAACCAGAACGTAACAGATTGATAGTTCACTAATGCATATTGCTTTGGTTTATTTGTATGGGTTTTAGGGCATATCAGCCCTCGTAGGTTATTTAAATCCAGATCCTCTTAATGCATATATATCAAATATATATTATTTGTAAACGCATTTTGTGGATAGGTTTTTTAACGAGCCAGGATAGTTATTTTGCACAGTGTTTAATGAAGTATTTCTAAAACGAATAATACTATTCACTTTTAATTATTCGTTTGAACACAGTTAAAATATTTAAAGCATTACTATGCAACAATAACGATTTAATTTAACAACGGTCATTTGTTTGCACACAATTAAATGATTATACATATATCATTTGTGAGTCAGTAGTTTCTGGGTAGTTTTCTTTCTAACAATTCGATTTAACATAAATCACTTGTTTGCGCAATGTTTAAATGGTGGAACAGTTCCATTTGACCAATAGACTAGACCCTATCAGTTTCTACCAATCGAGGTCAGAGTGAACCTGGGAGCTAAGAAAATGAAGGGGCATTACAGATTCTTGAAAGCTCCAGGAGTGGAGCCTCACGATCAGATGCATTTTCGTGTCATATCTAGGACTCCCGTTGGTCTTATCCCTGTGGAGAGATGCAGTCGGTGTATTCTACAGCCTGGTCGACAGGGTTTATTGCTGTGGATTTGACACTCATGGATGAGTTTTAAGAGAAGGAAAATCACTAATGAGAATCTTTTTTTCTCCTCTAAATGGTCATATTAACAAACCGGTTGTTCACTGTAATCATAGACATGTTATGCACAATATGTCAGCATGACTCTATCGGGAGTGTTTTACAAAATATATAACATCGAGGACTGTTCAGTGTATTATTATCTAGAAAGATACTGACAAAGCAATTGCAGATAACATGAGCAGCAGAAAGGAGATTTCTGAAGAAAAAAACATTTGAAAACTGGTACTTTTTTTTTTTTTTTTTACTTATAATGTGTTTGGAATAATTCGTTGAAAGGTAAAGTCCGAATCGCTTGAAATAATTGTGTGAAATTGTTTGCTTCCGAAATCCCGACTTCTGTCTACTCTTTTTTCAAAATTCTTCCCCTACTTTTCTGACCCCATTTTCGGGGCTCTGACCGTCTGTCTCTGGTTTTGTAATGATGTCTAAATCCACCAGCCATATATATATATATATATATATATATATATATATATATATATATTCTCATCTCCAAGCCGAAACGCCAGAAAATCTAACGTAGTAAATCACGGGCAAATAACATATTTACATTTAAAATACGGAACATCGTGACTTTCAATTTTTTTTTAAATAAAAATACTTATATTTAAAGTGTCAACTGACTCTCAACAAGTTTTCTGATGTCAACCCACACTTGCAAAATTGGCTTTTAGTCTTATCGTAATTTTAGGAGCGAAAATTTGTTTTTTTCTGGAATTTTTCTTCAGTTTCTAGCAATTCGTAATAGATTATTTGAATAAAACAAAACATAAAAAAAATTAATTTGTTACCTGGATACTACTTTTAAGTTATAATATTAAACGCAACCCAGTGTTTACCTTAGGATTCCTTCATTTTGAAATCTGGTAATAAGTCAATTTTAGGCCAGCGTGGCATACTAAGGAAAGATTAGTAAGTACCAAAAGTAACAAATTTGTTTCTAGGTAGCTCAAAAAAAGAAAGAAACTTATTTTAAATGCCTGTCTATCTTTCTTTCTCAAAAGTTCTTATGGATCTATTGCTAAGCATTTCACTTTTTCATTCCCTTTTCAATAGCCTACTGATTGCAGGTGCAAACTTAAACGAAAAAGTGTTTAGTAACTGTGTACAATACATCACACTTAATACATACGTATCAAATAATCACTCATACGGAAATATGCACATTAACTCAGAACATATAGACGTCAACATTCACATGCATGCACACATACACACACATGCACACTCACATATACATATATGCATACTAACAATTGTTATAAAAAGTTAACTTTCCTCGAAATAAATATAACAGGATGAAATTTTTAGCTAAAAATTTACATTGAAAATGGATATCTATAGACAGGATTTTTCATTGAAATTTACACGGTTAACACGCTGCAACCAAATCTGTAAATCTATTTCTGAGAAATATTAAGTAAACCGCCCCCTCTCAATCTCTCTCTCTCTCTCAATCTCTCTCTCTCAATCTCTCTCTCTCAATCTCTCTCAATCTCTCAATCTATCTATCTCTCCCTCTCTCTCTCTCTATATATATATATATATATATTAATCTCTCTCTCTCTCTCTATCTATCTATCTATCTCTATCTCTCTCTCTCTCTCTCTCTCTCTATATATATATATATATATATATATATATATATATATATCACACACACACATCTTTTGAGTGATTTTTTTTAGTTTATGAACACAGCGTTACACAATTGGAGGAGTATGACGTCAAGTTTGTTTTTTTCTTTTTACTTTCATAGCTAATGTTGTATTTCGTCGAGGCCTTAAGCTTTTTTGTTTTCAATTTCTGTTCAGTTCTGCATCAAGTTCACCCTTCGGAAACTGTCCTCGTATGATATCTTGTTGGCTATAATTAATTTGTTTGATAGGAAGAAGAGTTTCAGAGCAGATTCTTAAAATGTTATTTCCACTTCTGTAGACTTTCTTCTCGTCTGGCAGCTTTTAGTTTGTTTGATTGTTTTTTTTTTCTCAAGGTATCTTTCCTTCCACTCACTTCATTTACTTTCAGCAATCCCAATATATTGTCTATATTCTACCGAATTTCTGATTTTATAGATTCGGCTTTGAATGTATTCTAATTGTTATTTTTGGTATGAGTTTGGTCCCTCTGGACTTTTAAGTTTCTGCGTATTCGTATATGTTGGCTTTCTTTTATTAAGTAAATATACTTTATTTATGTTATTTCATTTTTCTCTAATTGCTACTGACCAACAAGGGAACTCTATATTTGACTCTTGGTTTGATTTGTATGCAGTCCACAGTTGTTTTTATGAGCGCGGTAAAAAGTTTTCATATTTGTCATTCCGAGTATGTCTTTTGTATATGTACTGAAGAGTATCAAACTTGCTTCTAACAAGTATGTCATTGATTACTTATATCACTACTGGTGAGTTTGGACTATGCATAGAGTCGAGCCTGAACTGTATATGTTTTATTTCAGCGTAGAAACAGGTGAATATTTGCCGAGAAAATAAGTTTTTCAAAGGAGTAGCAACCCAATAGTTTAAAGCAACCAAACTCAATAGAAAAATGGACAAAAGATTGCATCCTTCCCTTTCCCAGAAAAAGGTGACCTCAGAATCATTAAGAACTGCATTGTCATAACTCTTACTGCTTTAGCTGCTAAGGTTTATAATGATCGATTTCTTAAAGGTATCGAACCTGAAATCATGAAAGATCTTAGGAAAAATCAGAACGGTTTTCGAAAAAATCGATCCACATCCTCACAGATTCTGACTTTTGGTCGATTGAATGAAGGTTTGGTTTCTTTGTTTAATGGCATATCAACCTTTTTAGGTTATTTAATGCCAAAGCCATTCTCCTAGAAGAACAGTTGTGGTACTATTTAACCCATAGCTGAAAGGATAAGGGGGTTCATACCTTTCCCGAGGGTATTTGCCCGAAAGTGAATGTAATAGCGCGACTGGAGAACGAACTCGCTTACTACGATTCTGCAGTCCATTGCTTCAACGATTATCCCATGAGGACACCCCTCGATTCAATGAAGTAGTATATACAAAAATTCTATGGAGACAACGCATTTGTTGGGAGATTTCTCGACGTCACCGGATTCCATTCATGGGGGAAAGATGGAAAAAATAAAACGAGATTTCTTTCAACTGGTAACTGTGTCAGAACTGCCAAATGGATGCACGATACCCCAGCAATTGTCAAGACTAGGAGCCTCGGTGGCTCCCATTCAGGATAATTCAAATTTACTTTTATGTCTACATTTAAACAAAAACGCATTACGTTCATTCAGCAGAAGTCTGCGATCTTTAAAATTAATTATACTAATTCTTTTCATGTATACACAAGTTACATTCGCAGTTGAAGACTGTCTGACTATTTTCCACCTTATTTGAGGGGTTAGCCCCTGGACTCTAAGTAAACACGTCACAAAAAGTTAGCTGGAAACTACACAAGAATGCTGTATGTTGTCTGAAACAAACCTTGGAAGCAGTACCCCACAAAGCAGCAGCATTAACGTCGCCTTCTTCTCATCTCTCAAAACATCAAAATATGATAAACAAAACATGCCGAGTATAGCTGAAGGAGAACAGACAAACGCATAACTGATATTCTCTTATAAACACCTGCATATAGAGCGATGGATGATAGGGAGAGAGGGCAAGAGAGATTAACGGAATCGTGTTGTTAGTTTGAGATGATGTTAATGATGATAGTGATGGTGTTTATATAAATATATATAGGTACAAGCATAAATGCATGGCTGGAGTGCTTAGCTTAAAGTGTACTATCATCGGAAATGGAATCAGTGACACGAGTTCGAATGAAGGTGCTTGCGTTTCACTATGCACAAATTTCCTTGATATATGTCTGTCATAGATCCATTGAAATATTCTAAAAAAGCAGAATATATATCTATTCACACAGAAAAGCAAAACATATTTACCTGGATCTAAAATGAATATCCTAGTTACATACATATACGAAAAATCTAACTGATTATGAATGAGAGATAGACAGATAGATAGTAAGAAAATATTAGATTGATGGATAATGGCATGTTAATGCCATTGAAAATAAAGGAGTGTCCGGAAGAACGGAACTGTGAACAGATTCTATTGACTTGACATAATCTGTATTTGGCAGCCAATATATCTTGGACAATCGTTTTATGACGTCGCATTGAAAAGCACATTTCTTATTGGCTTTAGATTCTCGACTTTCTGCCAACAGTAAAATCGCTAATCTTTAGTGTTCCTCACAAGAAGGACGCTGAAGTACAGGTCAGTCGGTTGTACGTTGTCATATTCAGAGGACATTTGTGCTCAGAGCGACTATATCCTACGATGGGAAATAATTAATGGTAAAGTAAATAATCAACTGTACATATATAAAAGAAAGATTGGAAAGAAAAAAGATGCAAAGCATAAATAGGATATATATATATATATATATATATATATATATATATATATATATATATATATATATATATATATATATTGTCATTCACGGACTGGCTGTTTCGTTGCATCAAAACTCCTCAGTGTGGCTAGACACGCCAGATTCTTCAAGCTTACTCCAGAGCCGTCGTTATTCTCGGCATCAATCAAGGAATCTTTTACATATATATTTTTACATATATATCATCCATAACACACACACACACACACACACATACACACCAACAATATATATATATATATATATATATATATATATATATATATATATATATATCCCTATTAGGCGCAAGTGTTAAAGTGATGAATAGATTTCATTGAATATAACATTGTTCAAAAATGGAAGGAAATGAGAAAAAGGATGATGAATAATGTTACAGAACGAAGAAAGAAAGAAAGAAGAAAAGAAAGAAAGAAAGAAAGGGACAAACAGACCAACAGACACATTGAGGGAGACCAAAGAGAATTGAAATAAAATAATTAAAAGAATTGTTGATAGGCAATAAATGAAATTAAAGAATTCAAAAGAAAAAAAAATACATTCAATTATATAAAAAGGAAAAAGCAAAGAAGAAAAGGAAACATTTAATCCTATTTACCCAACCCCTCCGCTCGGGCAGGATATGACACAAGGTCATTTTTTAAGGGGAGTTTAACATGTTTGAAATCAGAGTTTTCCTTCTCCTAGACTAGTTGCCTCATCAAGGCTGAAGAACCTAGTCTGCCCTACTATTTACCCATAGCTGGAGGGAGAATAATTGGATTCATACCTTTCCCAAGGGTATTAGTGCTATGTGAAATGCAATCAGTCTTGTCCAGGAATTGAACTCATATCACCGTGTCCATATCCTGTGACGATGACCATTACACCACTGGCACCTGGAAACATTTGATAGGGAGAAAAATCATGAAGCAGATAAATGTGTAAAAAAAACAGAGGAAAAATAATCACAAAGCAGCAGAAAAGAAGTTAAGAAGAAAGAAAGAAAGAAAGAAAGAAAGAAAGAATTTAAACAGATTAAAAAAGAAAGAGACATAAGTAAAATAAAAGTGATTATTAAAGGAATAGACACAGAAAACAATTACTGATGTTGTAACTTGATTTTTTTAAATTAACATAAAATTAATTATGGGGATATTGATGTATTTATTGTAAAACGTCGACAATAGCGTTTGAATATATCTGAAATCCAAGGAAAATGTTTTTGTCTACGAAAGGAAAAAAAGGAATTTTAAAAAAATGGGAAACTTTAACTTAGAATGAAAAGTGTTAAAACGAAAAAAACGAAAGAATAGCGAAAAAATGAAAAGAAAAAAAGAAAGATAATATAAAGAAAAGCAGTTTAAAGAAAAAATATAGTAAGAAAATGAAAGTAAAAACACACATTGTCATGAGCAGATATCTTTTCGAAACACACACAAAAGGAAATTACTTATAAAAGAAAGAAATAGCTGCATATAAAAAAAAATTATCGAGAATTTTCGGAAAGGATGAACATTAATATGAGGAGACAAAAAAAAAAGAAAAAAAAAATACGGAGGAAGGAAAGTGCGTTAAGAAAGGTTCATAAAAAAGGAATGTGAATGGAAAGGCATAAAAATTAATGGACTTCGAAAAAAGAAGAGAGTGTGCCTCTATTGAAAGAAATAATGAGAGAATGACGATAGATAAAAGAGAAAATTAAATCTCACGGTTGAAAAAAAAAATAAGATGAAACAAAAAAAATAGAAAATTCAACGAATATCGAATTGATTGATCTTTTTAGAAAGAAACACTGAAAGAAAGAAAGAAAGAAAGAAAGAAAGAAAGAAAATCATTTGAGTCAGTATATTGAAAAGAAAGAAAGAAAGAAAGAAAGAAAGAAAGAAAGAAAATCATTTGAGTCACTAAATTGAAAAGAAAGACAGTAAGAAAGAAAGAAAGAAAGAAAGAAAGAAAGAAAGAAAATCATTTGAGTCACTAAATTGAAAAGAAAGAAGGAAAGAAAAAAAATCATTTGAGTCACTTAATTGAAAAGAAAGAAAGAAAGAAAGAAAGAAAGAAAGAAAGAAAGAAAATCATTTGAGTCACTTAATTGAAAAGAAAGAAAGAAAGAAAGAAAGAAAATCATTTGAGTCACTAAATTGAAAAGAAAGAAGGGAAAAAAGAAAGAACAAGTAGAAGAAAATCTGCATAAATACAGATTTAAATTGAAAAAGGGAGCAAGGCAGAAGAAAATTGAGGAAATATATATATCAAAACAAATAAATAAAAAAAATATCAAATTAGCCTAAAAATTAAAGACTAAATATGAAATATGTATGGGAACGACAGGAAAAGCAGAAATATAAAAGAATGAATACAAGAATAAAGAAAAAATGGAAAGTAACAACGACATAAGCCAGATGAATAAAAAAAAAAAGCAGCGAATGAAAGTCATATGAAAGAAAAATAGAAACAGGATGCTGCAAAACTACAAGATTGAACTAAAAATAAGGAACGAAAATTATCCTGAACGGTTGAAAAGATAGCGCAGTGAAAAGAAAGAAAATTGCTTCTGGATATGCGTATATCGTAGTAGACAATATTCACACAATCTCCTGCATGAAGGACTGATCGGTAGTAGAAGGATAGTGCGTATTCTGTCTGGAATTTGGATTAATCGTGAGTTGGAAATAGCAACGACTCAGTGAACAGGATATGTGGATTGTCAAAAAAGCATGTGTGGAGGTACGAACTGAAGGACACGGATAGATGCTAGTACATAAATGGATAGGGAGATCTTTATCTTCATTTTCACCATCGGCAGAAAATGAATATGTATATATATATATATATATATGGAGAGAGAGAGAGAGAGAGAGAGAGAGAGAGAGAGAGAATATTAGGTTTGTGAATACATACATGCATATAACAAGAAAAAAGTGACAAAAGCATATTATAAGCGATAAACACCTTGAGTGAACTAAAAAGATAAATAGCTAACCAGCTACGTAGATAGATAGATAGAATATAAGCCGACTAGATAGATAGATAGATAGATAGATAGATAGATAGATACGATGAGCAGACTATGATAAATTGATTGATAAAAACATAAATACATACATATATACATACGTACGATAAGGGCTGACAAAATATATTCACAGCTATGGATTAAATAGTACCACTGGTGTTCTTCTAAAATAAAAGATTCGGCTTTAAATAACTCACGAAAGTTCATATGTCATTAAACTAAGAAACCAAACCATAAAATTTTGAGTTTTCCAGTTTGTACATCTGACAGCCAATGTCTATCTTTTTGTACAATAGGCAACAAATCACATCTAGAGATATTGAATTAGTTTATGCTGCACTTGAACATAATATATCGATCGTCTTTTTTCAGTATAGTAACGACCTTAGAAAAATGGCAAAATTAATGAAACCATTGGCTTAGCGGTTAGAGTGTTCACCAATGAACCCGAAGACCTGGGTTCAATCCCAGGTCGAGTCATACCAAAGACTCAAAAATGGTACTTGATGCATCCTTGCTTAACACTCAGCATTATAAGGTACGGATCAAGGGTAAAGTGGATCAATCCTGGGAAAGGAGTAGCGCCCTTCCCTACACCTTGGTGTAGTAGCTATCGAAAAGGGAGCCTTCGGGTAATCCTTGACTACGGTCACCAACTTTACTTACGTGTTAATTTTGCCGGTACAACTCACAAAATGTATCAAATAGAGAATAAGTGGTTTAGTTTTAATATGCAACTGGCGATGGTATGGACTGCAATCGATTAGTTATCGATCATATGGATGTCAAACTTATCCAATAAAATAAAACGCATTTTTTCCAAGCAGCGGTTGTGTCAATAAAAATAAAGTATGGATGCACTACATCCATGCTGATTAGGCGTATAGAAAAAACGCTGGACGTTAACTGCATAAGAATGCTAAGACCTATTTGAACTAATCCTGGAAGCAGTATTCCACGAAACAGCAACTGTACCACCAACTATCTCCCATCTCTAAAACTATCCTAATAAGACGAGCAAGATATGCGGGACACTGCTGGAGAAGCAAGTATGAACTAATAAGCGACGTTCTCCAATAGACCCCTTCAAACGGACGTGCCAGTGTTATCTGACCAATAAGAAATTTCATATAGCAGTTCTGTAAAGGATGTAGCCTAAAAGATATGCCGGGAGTGATGGATGAAAGGCAAGAATGGCGATTGAGAGTAAAGGAAATCCCTCCAAGTTGAACACATGATGATGATGATGATGATTATGATGATTATGGCATTGAAGTCATTAAAACTACGAGTTAAATTTGTTGGTAAAATTTCCAAAATGAACCAAATCTAAAATTAATTGTTTAATTTTAATACAAGCATTAAAAGCCGGGTGATCTTTATGATAATATGAGAGTAATAATTAAGTCAGCTTATTTTTGGCGCAAGGTCAGAAACAATAAGCACCCACTAGAATCGAACTCGTTAACGATCGTCTGTAAGTTAAACTCGCTAACCATTTTATCAGTTCGGGTGCCTTTAAGGAAATTAAGACTAACTTATACTTGTCGTGGAAACCAAGTTTGGACCAATCACACAGTTCAGCGTTAAATGATCGTTAACACTAGACTGTTAACCGTAACAGGGTTCCTTAATTATAGGAAAGTATGTAACCAAAAACGTTATATTGTAAGAAGCAATCCAAGTGTAGATCAATCGCATTGTTCAGCGGTAAATAATAGTTAATAGTAGACTGTTAACCATAAGAGGGTTCCTTAATTATAGGAAAGTACGTAACCAAAAACGTTATATTGTAAGAAGTAATACAATTGTATCGATTCTGACGAATAGATCTCAGTTTCTGTTCTGTTATACCTTTACTTTTTTTTTTTTTTTCGTCATTATCATCAGATCAAACTGAAATATGATTGACTGGTCTTTAAAATCTTTTAGCTCGGTCGGCTTCGGTGGTACAATACGCCGACTGCTTTTCAGCAGAAGGGTAAGACGCCCGCCAAGAAGTTCCCTGGATATGACACCAAACTATCTGATGGAGAGTCGCCATCATTGGAGCCTTCGGAGATGTGGAATACCCCTTCATCGTCATTACCCCCAGGAACACTCTTAACTTGAATGGTAGTACATTTAAGGGACCCATCAACGCGTCAAATAGAACTGTTTAACCATTTAACTATGTGCAAACAAGTGCCTGATTTTAAATTGAATTGTCATTGTTACATGGTAATACTTGAAATATTTTAACTATGAGTAAATAAAACGATTAGTGTTAGATTGCATTACTTGAAACCATTTAATTGTGTGAAAACGAATGATTAATACTAAATAGAGTTATTCATGTTAGATGGGAATGCTTGAAACCGTTTAAGTGGGTGTAAACTTTTAAGTATTATTACATAGCATTGGAAGGAACCCTTCGATTGCGTGCAAAGGAATGAATTCAGTTGAACATAATTATTAGTGTTAAATAGCAATTCTAGTAATTACTTCACTGTATGCAAACAAAAGGTTAATATTAAATAGAATTATTTAAGTTAGATGACGATATTTAAAACCAGTTAACTGAGTGCTAACGCAAGACATACTTTATTATGTAAAAACAAATAAGCTTTGACTATTTAGAAATATAATTACCAAAAAATTATTCATGTGCAAATCGTATATGTATAACTATCTAATTGTGTGCAAAAATTGACTGGTTTTTAATTAAATTGTTAATGTTACATAGCAATACTTGAATAATTCTAGGTGTGTGTAAACAAATGAGCTCTGGCTCGTTTTAAATGTTATCAGATAACTATGGGTTTATAAATCACTTATATCTAATACATATGAATAAACAGAATATGGAAAAAAATAATCCACAAAGGTTGATATGCCATAAAACCCAACCAACTTAACACTAAGCTATTGTACCTCAGTATAATTAAAAGTTTATAATATCATATTGAGTATAAATCTATGATGTAAACATTCATTGCAGGATTTCATTTAAAAAGAAGAAAAGGCGCTGTAACACGTATATTTTATGAAATGTATAATATGAATATGACAAAAAATTTATTAGATCATTTTAACAAATACAGCGATGTTCCTGAATTAACCGTGTTATACTTCTACAAATAAAACTGGTCTCTTTGTTTATTTGTTCGTTGGTGTCACATAAAAATGTACAAAAATTTATAAAATAAAAAAAAAACACGTCTGTTTGCCTCGAACACATCTCTCTCTGTCACTCTCTCTGTCTGTCTGTATCTCTCTCTCTCTCTCTATATATATATATATACTAACTATCGCATCGTTATTTTTTCCTAATGGTATTAGTTACTATTTACCGACCCCTCCGCTCGGGCAGGATATGACACAAGGTCAATTTTTAAGCGGAGTTTAACAGGTTTGAATTCAGAGTTTTCCTTCTCCTAGACTAGTTGCCTCACCAAGGCTGAAGAACCTAGTCTGTCCTACTATTTACCCATAGCTGGAGGGAGAATAAGGGGGTTCATACCTTTCCCAAGGGTATTTGCCCGAAAGTGAACGTAATAGTGCGACTGGAGTACGAACTCGCGTACTACGATTCCGCAGTTCATCGCTTTAACCATTACACCACGAGGACACCCCTAATGGTATAAGTTATTTCGCTTTACAAATCGCTTACTAAAACAAAAAGCAGTAATTAAAAAAGATTGAAGAAATGAACATTTAATTTTCAATCTAATTAAAAAAATATTTCCGTTCTTTATATATATATATATATATATATATAAGCGATCTTTTTTTGATTGCTTCCAAATTTATTTTAAGCTACGATAGCGTTATCTTGCGAACCGGTAATGTTAAAAAATCTACTAATTCTTTCTTAACAGAATCAGATAAATATGTTCAACTACCAAAGTCAGCTTTTTACTCAACTGAATTTCAATTTTTCCCATTTGTCACTTTAAAATTCTATTTCAGTGTTGTAACAGAAGGCGCTACTGGTGTAATGGTTATCGACGTAGGAAATGGACTTGGTGACCCGAGTTCAAATCCTGGACAAAGTATTTTACATATAGATAACCACCTCAGATAGGTTAGCATTTCTCTTTCCCCCCTTCAACTAGATATGCAGATTAAGCTCTTTAACCTAGGTAAAGGCTACTGGTCTCAGAGAACGAAAACTATGAATTAAAACTTTTAAAATTGACCTTGTATCATATCGTGTTTGTGCGGGGTGTGGTTGTTGGTATTATATATCTTATGTTATCAGTTCACAAAATTTTAAGATAGAAATATAAACAAATAACCGTTTATCCCCAAACTTTTATTTATAGTTTCACTCCATATAATTATTATGTAAGAATTTCATTACATACGCACACACTCATACATATGTAAACACACGCTTACTCAAGGAAAGCTCCCAAATTAAAGTCTTCTGTATTTCGCCGGAAACTACAACACATTCAAGGTGACTGGAATTCAGAAAATCTTTAGGTACAAGACTCCCCAATTCATCATTGCATCCTTTTTCAAAGACGATGAATAACTACCTACATATCAGTTTCTTTGTGAAACTGTTTTTATCAATGGAAAAGTAATCGGTGACTCGTGTTTAAATCCCGTTTGCGTTTCAATTCAAATTAATTCGCTTTGTAAAGTAAGATTACTCTAGTCAAATCGGCATCATCTGAGGCCACCCATTTTTTTTTAAATCAGCGATTGTCAGAAAGAAGTCCGTGTTGTCTATATTTCATCTGTTCTATTCGTGCCGATTCTTCACTTCTGTTAACAGCGGCGTTCAACGTGATTTCTTATTCACAATGCACTCGCCAATGCTAAAGCATTATACAAACCTCTTTCGTTCACAGCCATTCTTTCGTCATCGTAGGCAATCAAAAGTTGTCAATGAATGTCAATAGGTGCATTTTTTCTTAAATAGAGGAATTAATATGATTCACTTGGGGTTTCATATCAAATACTGTTTGCCCGGACTGCCGCTCTTCTTTTATCTGTAAGGAAGCAATTTGAATTAGAGCCTATGAGAAGAAAAGATCAAATTCTACTGCCATACCACCAACATCCATCTCTTATATCATAGAAGAACATGATAAAATAAGAGTAATGGTCTTCGAAGTGACTCTTTTATGGGATGAGAGAAGAGATGGTGATTATGGGAAAAGACCTAGATATATTCACACGACTCATGGACATAGTAATTAACATATGAATATGTGAATTCCTATCGGCAGTGATATGACTGCAATAAGTTGTGACAATAAGCAAAATCCATGCACCAGTCAAATGCCGAACAGCTGAATGCATCAACAAAAGCAGCTGGAATGATTTTGCAACAAAAAATTATTAAGAGCCCAGAAACGGTTGACGCATCAATATATAATACATAGATAACACAAAAGTGCATATAGGTCTGAAGAAAGAAAGAAAGAAAGAAAGAAAGAAAGAAAGAAAGGTGAACAGAGCTAAAGAAAGAAAGTCTAATATGAGAAAAATGAGAGGGAGGAAAAACACAGGTTAAAAGAAAGAAAGAAAGAAAGAAAGAAAGAAAGAAAGAAAGAAAGAAAGGTGAGCAGAGTAAAAGTAAGGAAGAAAAATACAATTGTAAGAGAATTGAGGAAGGAGTGAAAAAAAAGAAAAAAAAATGGTGGGCAAAGAATGAATGAACAAATGGTAGAGAAATGTGTTCATATCAAAAGAAAGAAAGAAAGAAAGACAGACAGATAGAATGAAAGAAATACAAACAGAATAACAGGAGGATAGAGAAGGACAGGAAGAAAGAGAGAAAGTAAATAAGCTGAGTCAAGTATAAGAATGTCAGAAAGGTAGAGAGAATAAATAAAGGAAGGAAAAATTATGTAATAATTACCTTAATATGAATTACAGGAAGTAAATGAATGAATGAATTACCTATGAATAAAACACGTGTTAAAAAAACAACAAAAAATAACACAATGCCTTTATATTCAACTTTTCTTTCTATCTCTTAGCGATAGTATCATTAATTCAGCCCACATTCGCTGTCAAATTGAATAGAATGGCGTAGAAATTGAAAGTCTTTGAAGGATAGGCTAAAACCAGGAACTAGCAGACAAAATCATGGTCCAAATGGATGTTACTAAATCTAAGTGATGAAAACAGAACGAAAAAATATATTTCACTCAGACAGCCAGATTCGATAAAGAGCTGATTATACCGTAGTCAATATTTACCAGGGTCTAAATACAGTTATATATATATATATATATATATATATGTGTGTGTGTGTGTGTGTGTGTGTGTGTATGAAGTGCAAAGTTGATCGTCCTAGGGATGACTAAAGAAATCCGTGTTCAAGTCCTAGACTAGGCCATTTAAATTTCACATATCGCTAATGCGCTGGAGAGAGCATGAATCTAGACATACTCTCTCCAGCCATGGGTAAGTCTTTCGGCATGCTGGGCTCTTTAAAATTGGTAGAGCCACCAATAAATGAAGAAAACACTGAATTCAAGCCAGTAAAACTGCATTTGCAGAATTGACCTTTTGTCACCTTTTACTAGTGCTGAGGGTTTGGATATATACTTTTTTTTTCTTTATATCTATATGTAAACCCTTAAAACATTAACTTGAGAACAATACAATTAGGGAATATTGGTGATAAGTTTTCTAACGTACAAAACATTATATGGTATATTGTTTTATATTAATGTTAATTTTGCTTGGAAGCGTGTAACGTTATACAATCCTGGACATTATTTATTTGATTAATACAAAGTGCCAATGTAGATTCTAAAGTTTTCGATAATTTTTCTTCTATTCATGAAGTTATATATTTGTTTTTCAAATTGATGTTTGACAATTGCATACGATTATCAGCACCACTAAAGAGACTCGCTCTCGCCCCTTATATTCATTATACCAATCACGCCACTTAACTACGCACCTAGGAAGTATTAACTGGGCTACAACTTTAGAAAATCGCAAGATAAATTAATGACGTTATGTAGTGATGATGTAAAAGTTGTTACAGAAAATGAACAAAAAAAAACGAGACCCAGATATAAACAATAAGAATAAACAGCAACTGCCGGATAATAAGAAGGAACAAGAAACATTCTCGAAAGCAAACCAAATCTAGCGGAGACGAAAGAAAAAAAAAAGAGATGACTACCAAGGAGGAACAAAGTTGTTACAGAAAATGAACAAAGTTGTTACAGAAAATGAACAAAAAAAAACGAGACCCAGATAAAACCAATGAACAAAGTTGTTACAGAAAATGAACAAAAAAAAAACGAGACCCAGATAAAACCAATGAGAATAAACAGCAACTGCCGGATAATAAGAGGGAACAAGAAACATTCTCGAAGCAAGCTAAACAAGCGGAGACGAAAGAAAAAAAAAAGAGATGACTACCAAGGAGGAACAAAGTTGTTACAGAAAATGAACAAAGAAAACGAGACCCAGATAAAACCAATAAGAATAAACAGCAACTGCCGTATATTGACTTGAAAGCTACTTTGACACCTGTCAAGGCAGCGGCATAATTCGGACCCTGATTGAAGGAAAATAATAGTAAATGCATTTGATACCTAAAGTAAACACGATGCAGTTGCTCTCGGCGGAAATGCCGCGTAAATCGTGTGGGTGGCATGTTAGAAGAAAGTGTGTCCACATGCACTGTGTAAGCGGCATGGTAGAGGAAGTGGGACTATGAGAATTTACGTAGGTGGCAAGGTAGAAGGAATCGTGTCAAGGTGTATTGTGTTGGAGGAGACGAAAGAAACAAAAGAAATGAGTAATAAGAAGCAACAAGAAACATTCTCGAAAGCAAGCTAAACTAGCGGAGACGAAAGAAAAAAAAGAGATGACTACCAAGGAGGAACATGAAAGCTTCTCGAAACCAAGCCAAGCTACAGAAATCTTATCAGTGATAAACACTGGTCAGTACCCTTAATAAGATAGTTAGGGCCATTCTTAAAATGGACAAAGGAGGAACTCACATATATGGACAGGAGGATAAGAGAGTCGATTACTATACACAAGACTTTACATCCATGGGATGTCAAAGACTGAAAGTATGTCTCAAGAATGAAGGAGTTAGGACATTCGATAGCATTGAGGACTGCGAAGACGCATCAATATAAGGACTCGAGAAACATATAAAGAAGAGCAAAGAAGGATGAAATACAGCAGCCAATTGCAACATCATCAGGGTTAATAATGATAAAAAACAAGAAAAATTTAGAAAACAAAAATAAGAAAAACTGTATGGATATTTCGAGCAACAAACTAGTGAAATTGCACTCGAGGAGACATCGACATTGCTAAGAAAGGGAAACCTCGGAGAGAAACTGAATGGCTTCTATTATCAGCAAAATTCGACGCCATAAAGATCAAATATGTTAAAGCAAAAATCGATAACAGACAACAGAATAGTAAGTGTACATGAAAAAGTGATGAAATTGTAAATCACATTGTAAGCGAATGTAGTTAACAAGGAATGAGTGGGTGGGAAAGGTGATCAACCAGTAATCATGCAAACTGTATCATACTATCAAATGGAACCCGTTAATGGGTTCAAGCTGAAAAGAAAAGAGGCTGAAGGTACCCCGCAAAAACAATTAGCGACGATGACATAGCGATACTGGCAAATACGCCCAACCAAGCCGAAACACTACTGCATAGTTTGGAACGAGCCGCCGCAGGCATTGGCTTCGATGTCAATGCACACAAAACTGAATATATGTGCTTTAATCAAGCAGGTGACTTTTCCTCACTAGAGGGAACCTCTATGAAACTGGTTGACAAATTCACCTACCTAGGAAGCAGTGTCTCATCAACCGAAAAAGACATCGACATGCGACTAACGAAGGCATGGACAGCTATCGATAAGCTATCGATTATATGGAAATCAGACCTGACCAATAAAATGAAACGCTGTTTCTTTCAAGCAGCGGTCGTGTCGATACTGCTGTATGGATGCACCACTTGGACGCTAACAAAACGGCTAGAGAAGAAGCTAGACGGCAATTACACAAGAATGTTGCGAGCAATATTGAATAATTCCTGGTGGCAAAACCCCACAAAGCACCAACTATAAGGCCACCTGCCACCCATCACGAAAAATATCCAAGCTAGACGAACCAGACACGCAGGACACTGTTGGAGAAGAAGAGATGAGATCATAAGTGATGTACTCCTATGGACCCCTGCATATGACCGAGCAAAAGCAGGACGACCAGCTCGAACATACATACAGCAGCTATGTGAGGATAGGGGATGTAGCCCTGAAGACCTACCGGAGGTGATGAACGATAGGAAAAAGTGGCGAGAGAGGGTCAGGGATACCCTTGCCTGCGGTAGAACATGATGATGATGATGATCAAATGGAATATAGACGAATCAAAACCCGCCCTTGATAATGAAACACCGGAAATTCTCAGGGATGTCCCCGTTGTGTAATTGTTAAACCACTGAACTGTCGATTGGGAAAGGCTTGAACCTCTTTATCCTCCCATCTATACGTTAAATAGTACCACTAATGACCTTCGTAAAAAATGATGGATTTACCATTGAATAACCCTTGAAGGTTGATACGCCATTGAATAACAAAGAAACAAACAAAGCATGATATTCTTAAGGATTTTGTGATACAAATGGATAATGTAATACTCACCAGAACACTAGGTTTTAGTAGTACATAAAAAAAGAGAGAACTTGCCATTTAATGGATTTTGGTGTCCGGCTGACCATTAGTAAAAATAAAAGAATGCGAAAAGATAGACAAATGCTTGGATATCGTCAGATAACAAAAAATGCACCGGAACATGAGGGGAACGGTGCTACAACTTGTAAGTGGTGCACTTTTGCACGGTCCCCAAGGATTGAAAAAGGGATTCGAACAGTTGGAAATTGGAGGGAGGATTGAGAACATCTAGATGACCGCATCATCAAGATTGGCTGGAATACTGTGGAGAGTCCAGCAGATTTGAGGAGACTTGCCGTAACTCAGAAC